>CM070714.1:1627016-1924192 GCA_036346275.1 Otatea glauca
GGGGCGGCGATGATTGCGAGCCTTTTGCCGCCTGGGCGGAATGTCCGGAGACAGACCCCCGAAAGCGTCTCTACTTGAAGGAGCGCTATCACCACTCTGCCGATCGCGGGAATGCCCGCGCATCAGGCCTACGCCCCGGTGAGGCAGGGATGGTTGCGGCGGGCTGCTGGCCTACGGGTAGGGAGTCGGCCGGCGAGGACGGCGGTGGGCACGCGATGAACTGTCGTCGCTTCTTAGGGAGCGAGGTTTGGGCGGCCGTCGACGTTCTTGCTGCGAGGTGGTGACCTCGTCGGCTGCCCTGCCAAGCTCCTCAACAAGGGATCGGCGAAAGAGAGCCGTCCTTGCCCAGGCAGGATCAACCATGACCCGAGCGATGGCCCGCAAACATTCCCGGTTGGGATCGTCCTAACGAGCAGGGCTGTGATCCCCAAGCGAGGTGTGGAGTCCCTCGCGCTCCTCCCATCGGAGGGCAGTGATGGCCTGGTTGATGGCAACCCGGACCAACCGACGCTCCTCCTCTGGGGCTTCTGGGTCACCGTCACTTGCTCCCGCGCTTGCCTCGCGGCTCCTGACCATGAAGACTAGGCGCTCGCGCGACGACAGCGAAGGCGAGAACATGGAGGTGGAGCCTTCATGCTCAGGAACCGCGTCCAGGTCCAGCCCCACTGATGGTGACATGTCATCGTTGGAGCTGAAGGTGCTGGCGACGCTGGATCGGTGAACTCTGAATGAGCGAAACTCGGGCCCCACGGTGGGCGCCAGCTGTCGACGATCGGGACCGTCGACCGTAGAAGAAAGAAAGGGGGATGCGAGGTGTTAGCTCGGGAGTGGGACCCGAGGTCACACTCTCTCGGAGGTGCCTAGCATCGTGGGAAAGTCGTCCAAGAAGAGATACCGGACACAGGGTTTATATTGGTTCGAGCCCCCAAGGTAGGGTAATAGCTCTACTCCAGTCTTGCCCAGAGGCGAAGGGTGTATAAGCAGCTCTGTGGAAGAGTACAAGGACAGGGCCAGACCAAGAGGGGTAGGGGGCCGTGCCGTTCTTCTGGGTGTTGCGTGTCGTGTGTTGTCCCTACCTTCTTATAGTGTCGTCCGCGGTTGGGGCGACCTATTGCTTTTGTAGCCCTCGGGGAACCTCGCAGCTTGGTCCCAAGGCCGACGTCAGGAGCTCGTGGTGATTTGATGGAGGCTCAGAAGTCATCGCTAGCCGTTGAGAGTCTGACGGGAGCTGTTGAGGTCTTGACGGGAGCTGTTGAACCCTAGTTCGCATGGAGGGGTAGGTAGGGCGCTGATTCCCACGCAGGGGAGAGTTTTACACAAGATAAAAAATAAGAACGTTACGATGTCCTTTCCTTTGGTGGCTGCGGGGGCGTCAAGGTCGAGGGTGCCTGCCCCTGCGACGGTACCCGAGCTCGAGCTCGCTGGTCCCGAGCCCGATCATTGGGGAAGCACCCCCTATGTCGGAGATGATCCCCTAGGTCCGTGGGAAGCCGCCACGAGACCACGGGGGGATGCTTACACGTGGCGAGGGCACCGATCCCCGACACATTTGTTAATGCATAAATTGCTCAAAAGTATGCTTATTTGTTCAAATAGATTAAATTATCTCAATATGATGATTTTCATCCAAATATGGTTATTAAGCTTGGATTTGTCATCAATCACCAAAAAGGGGGAGATTGAAAGTTCAATCTCCATTAGTACTCAATCGATCTCAGGGGCATCCATTATGTGTTAATGGAGTGGATGTGATGATTGAGACAACCGTGTTTGCTGGACTAACAATCTTTCATGAGTTGTAAAGTAGGTTGAGTCTAAGAAAATGAAGAATCGGGAAGAAGAATTTATCATGTGTTGATGAGCTTCAAGGATGAATCCCAAAGTGAATTGAAGCTAGAGAAGGTTCATCATGTGTTGATGAACAAGAAGAAAGATCCCAACTTGGAGAAAAGATGATCGGTGTCGGCGTTTTCGAGCGCCGGCAAGTAAATTTGTAAGTCTAAGGGGTCGCGCGTTCCACTCCCTGAATGGTTAGACTCGTGAGTCCAAGATGTATACTGGTTCGGGCTGAAAGTCCCTACTCCAGTTCGGATGGCCGTATTGTATTGCTTTGCCCAACGTTTTACAAATGAGGGCGCTAAATTACCTAAGCTCCTCCTGTTCTCGTGTGTTTCTCCCCCTTAGAATCGTTAGTCCTGCCTCCTTTTATACAGAAGGAAGGGGCAGGTTACATCGAGAGTCGGGGGAAGGGCGAGGCGACCTATGCTAGGAGCTCTGGTCCTTCGTCCTGTGGACTGGTCGCCACACGTCTTGCCCATGCTGGGTCGGTAGCTTTGGTGGTCAGGGAGGTTAGGTATTCTTCGGGAAATAGCGTACTTGCCCTCTGTGATCCTTACGAATCGCCGCGTGCGGTGTGTGGCGTTGGCGCCGCTCGGGAGGAGCGTGCGTTAGATCTTGACGCGATCGGTTGATGGGGTGAAGCTCGACTTGTGATCACCAAACCTTCTAGGAAGGAGCCACCGCCCTTGTATAGTCACTCCGATTGACCTTGTTCGCGAGGTACGTGGCGGTAGGCTGATTAGGGCCCCGACACGCGGCCCTCGGCGTCTGTCACTTTGGTTCGGTCGGAGTCGGGAGATCCCGCCCCGCCAAGGGGGTCGGGAGCGCTGTCCGGTCGGAGTCGGGAGATCCCGCCCCGCCAAGGGGGTCGGGAGCGCTGTCCGGTCGGATTTGCTTCCCCTGGCCGGTCGGGAGCGGATGTCTTGTGTGGTTTCGCAGGCGATTTGGTCGGTGGTGGGCCGGGCGCGGCCTGTTGGGCTGGAGATATGCTTGAGGCCGCTGGCTCGTCGCTTCGGGCCGTTGGGGTACCCCTGTTATTAGTATTCGTCAATCGGTCATCATGAAATCTCCAAGTGGTTGCGAGAGGCAAAGGTATAACTAGCTAGGGCTAATGATGTGTTCCTAGTCTTTTACCCGTCCCGGTGTTTGGATGGGAGACCGGGTTGCTAGTATAGGTTGCCGTACTATTAAGAGGGGTCGAGTTTTATAGCTTGAGCTTCATCATGTGTTGATGAACTCAATGCAGTTCACTCTAGCTCACTCTCTTATTTAGTTTTTGCATGAGCTAAGTATTTGCAAGTGTTGCAAATATGGGAGCTCATGCTTGCTTCTTATTGAATCTTGATTTGGTTTTTGCATAGAGCTATGGATTTGCATGTGTTGCAAAAGGGAGATAGCTTATGCAAGTTAGTTTAAGTGGTTGTTTGTATGGAGCTAGATATCTGCATGTGTTGCAAATAGAGAGCTCATGCATCGGAGTCTTAGCTTGTTACTTGATCATGTGTTGATCATCACAAAAGCTAAGATAGGTTTATGCATTGTTTTTGCAAAATGAGTTTTTACAAAATATGGTTTAATTGAACCTTATCTTGGAGCATGTGAATAGGGTTTGCAAATGTGTTTGCAAATTGGTTTGATCATGTGTTGATCATCACACGGCTCAAAGATATGATCTTGATTGCTCTTGTTTACAAGATTTATATTTGCAAATGTGTTTTGCAAAATATTGGTGTTCATGCATTTGATATTGGAGCATGTGATTAGATTTTGCAAATATGTTTTGCAAAATTGTTTTGATCATGAGTTGATCATCACATGGCTCAATATTTAACCTTATTGACTCTTTCTAGATGGTAGTCATGCCCTTGATCAAGTCTATGTGAGTGATTTCGAAAAATCATATTTTAGACTTTAATGACTACATTAGAGTTTTGTTTTTGTGATATTTAAAATATATATGGTTGCTTAAATCTTAAAAATGGGTGAAGATTGTAGCCCTCATGATAAGCTTCGCATAGAGTCCAAGATCATCTAAATCGGAGTTCGGAGTAAACGGATCATCAATTCAGTGCGTTTTTTCTAGAGAGTATGTATTTCGGCAGAAGGGCAATTTTTGGGGTCCGTTATGACTGAATTTTCTAAGAGGAATCGAGGAGGGTGCTCAATTCGTGGAGCCAGTCCAAAGTGTTTGGGCTTGCCTCAATGTGAATTAGGGGAGACCGGTAAGTCTCCGAATACCACGGTAAAAAGTATTGTGTCTCCTTGTGTGTGCTTGCAATTCCTTATTTACATTGTTGCAATTTACATTCCTAAATTAAATTGCTTGCTTGTCTTTAGGATTGTAATTTATTGTTAGAGACATAATTAACTAGTGTACTTAGTGAGCCTAGTTGACTTAGGCTTTTAATTGTCAAAACCGTAGTTTATCGCTTTTGCATCTATTATCATTTAGGTTTTGACATAAGGGTACTTAGGCGAGATTTTAATTAGAAAAAGAATTTTTAAAGCCACCTATTCACCCCCTCTAGTCGGCAACATCGATCTTACAAGTGGTATCAGAGCTTGGTCTCTCATTTTTTAGGCTTTATCGCCTAGAAAGTAAGGATGACAACTAGTGGTTTAGTGCACTACACCGATTCACATATTTTTGATGGATCAAATTATGCTTCATGAAAATTATTTATGATTTCTTATTTTAAATCCATTAGCCCCAAATATGGTGGATCGTAGATGTTGGCTTTTCTCTTCGGTTGAACGAATTTGCTCCAACTAAAGAAGAGAAATGCCTACATCTCGACGCTCAAGCTACTAATGTTTTATTTATTGTTGTGAGCGTAGATATGTTTAATAAAATATGCAATCTTAAGAGCGCTCATGAAATGTGGACAAAGCTTCAAGAATTATATAATGTGTCCACATACCCAAGTGAGAACTGCATAGAAGAATGGGTGTTGGGAGATGAAACCTTGAGTTCTATCTCAATTAATGAAGAACCGACAATACCATCGACCTCAACTTCTACCTCAAGCGATGATGAGCCTACCATCCCATCTCCTCCATCGTGTTGCTTCATGGCAAAAGGTAAAATTGAGGTATGTGATGATGATGATGATGATGAGCCCTTTTACGATGATTTAATGAATATGTTAGAGGAGCTCAATGAGTATCTTGGGAGAGAAAAGTCCAAATATAAGATTTTGAAGCTTGAGCATGACTCACTTCAAAATGATTATAATGTGCTCAAAAGTGAGCATAAGTCTCTTCTCCTCAAGGAACTCATTAAGCTAAGAGTGGACATAGGAATTCAATGTGATTTAATTGATGATTTGCCATGCTCAAATGTTAATTCTTGAATTTTATCTAAAGTCAATATGTCCACCTCTTGTGAGGATTTTGTTAAGGAACCTCGCTATCGAATAGTCCGGGGCTCCCGAACAGATCTGAATTGGAGAACAGAAAGAGAGAGACACACGTGTTTAGGGAGAGCAACAGCGGAATTCTTTTATTGCTAATGATTGCTTGTACATAGGGGGGACCCCCTTCCTCCTTTTATAGCGCTCACCTAGGGTTTCGGATAAGGGGCCAACGTGGGCTTTCCATGGGCCACGAAGGTTTCCCAACACTCCCCCTTGGGCCCTTTGCCGCGAGATGCATATGCCTCATCAAAACTCCAGAAAAACCCAGTGGGAAAAATACTTGGAGAAAGAATACATAGCATACGCTTACTACGTTGCACGAATTGCCTCGTTAAAACCTCATGCAAGAAAACTTCATGAAAAACTTGCTAAGGAAAAAGAGTACAATTCTCCCAACTTCAATTGCTAATCTTCGAGATTCATGTTGGGTATTCATAATTCATGCTCGAGACTCATGTGGGAGTATGTGAAATATCTCCCCCTGAAATCTGCACTTCTCTAAGTCTCATCATCCCAATTCCTTTTACGCACCTTTCAAAGGTAGATGCTGGGAGTGATTTAGTGAACAAATCTGCAAGATTTTCACATGACTTAGTATGCAATATCTTGATCTCGTTCATCTTATGCAATTCGTGAGCATAGAAGAACTTGGGGTTGATATGCTTCGTGAGATTGCTCTTCACATAACCCATCTGTGCTTGGGCAACACAAGCTGCATTATCTTCATAAATTATTGTGGGAGTTTGCTCAATGTTCAAACCACATGACTTCTGGATGTGGTGAATCATTCTTCGGAGCCATGCACATTCACGAGATGCTTCATACAAAGCAATGATTTCCGAGTGGTTTGTCGACGTCGAGACAAGAGTCTGCTTAGACGACTTCCAAGAAATTGTTGTTCCTCCACATAGGAAAACATAGCCAGTTTGGGACTTGCCAAGATATGGTCCGATAAATACCCGGCATCGGCATAGCCAACCAAATTCAATTCATTGTTTCTTCAAAAATGACCAAGGTCTTTGCTTCCTTGGAGGTAACGAAGATGTCCTTGATCCCTTTCCAATGCCTTTTGGTGGGTTACGATCAGACTCGAGCTAGCAAATTCACAAATAACGCAATGTCCGGCCTGGTGCTATTTGCAAGGTACATGAGCGCTCAAACGCACTCAGATATGGGAATTCTGCTCCCAGGACTTCCTCCCCCTCTTCTCTAGGTCTGTATGGGTCTTAGGCTGGCTTGGAGTGACCTTCCACCATTGGAGTCTTCGCAGGATATGCCTTTTCAAATCCAAATCTTTCCAACACTTTCTGCGTGTAGGTTGATTGATGTACCAAGATTCCTCCTTGGACATGCTCAAGCTGCAAGCCTAAACAAAACTTGGTTTTACCCAAATCCTTCACTTCAAACTCAGACTTCAAGTATGAGCATGCTTCTTCAATTTCTTCATCCGTCCTAATGATGTTCAAGTCATCTACATAGACGGAGATTATACAGAATCCATTCGGGGATCGCTGTATAAACACACATGGACAATCTTCGCTGTTTGTGTAGCCTTTCTTGCAGAGAAAGTCACTCAAGCGATTGTACCACATTCTTCCCGATCGCTTGACCCATACAGTGATTTCTCCAATTTCACACTGCATGTGTTTCTATTTGCTCCATCTTGGTTCGGATAGGAATTCCTTCCAGTACTTTCATGTATATCTCCAATCCAAGTTTCCATACAAATATGTTTGTGACAACATCCATTAGCTTCATTCTCAACTTCAAGTTGATCGCCATTGAGATCAAATATCTAAAGGTAATTCCTCCCATGATCGGAGAATAGGTTTCTTCATAATCAACTCCGGGACGTTGAGTGAAACCTTGAGCTACAAGCCTTGCTTTGTACCTTACAACCGTTGTTTTCATTTCTCTTCCTAACAAAGACCCATTTGTGACCTACGGGTTTTATATGGGGAGGTGTGCGGCATACGGCTCAAACACCTCTCTCTTGTTCAGAGAGACTAACTCGCAATGATTGCCTTTTCCATTCTTCCCAATCTAGCCTTTTCTTGCACTCTGCGAGAGATGCGACCTCGGATCATGATCAATGATCGAGGCAATCTTCTTTGCAAAGTATGCATCAACGTTGGCTATTGCTCTATTCGTGATTCTCCGTTATTACAAAGTTTATGGCCATTTCTTCATGGGGTGCTTCATGCACTTCTACTTGCTCTTCATCGCTATTCCCTATCGCAGAGCAAGTTCCTTTAGCTTTCATCGCCTATGTGTGCGCACACATTATTTTCGCGGCTTCCTTCATGGAAGATTCAAGTCCGAATTGCCTTTCTGTTGGCTTCTTTCCAGTGCAGTCTCAACTGGCTCCCCTTCTTTCCTTGGGGCATTTTCGTGATTGGTTGTGGTATGTCCTCTCGCCCGCTTTTCTCAGGCGCCTCCGGTACTTTGGGTTTGAGGAGCCAGTTTTCTGTTCTTTTCTTTGAGGCCTCTGAACAGGTTGAGGATACCTTCTATTTCCTTCGGTATTTCCACCCTCTCGGTGCATTTCTTGCGGTACATGCGACTTAACCACGCCCTTGATCACAAAATGATCAGCGGTTCATTTGCTAAATTCGCAAATCAATTATCTTCGATCTTCTTGATTTGCTTCATTAGTGCGGGGTCATGTGCGGGGATCCCATGGAATGCCATATGATTTCCGGCATTTTTCATCCAAAGGTTGATTTCTCCCTAATGACGGAAACGATCCTCGTCAAAAATGCAATCGAATCGGGCTATATGCAAGTCTCCAATATGGGTTCCAAATACCGATTATGGATGCACTCTCATAACCAACGATATCCCGGACTTGCGGAGAGGGCCCATTGCGATCACGAGAGGGTGGTATAGGTACATATACCATACACCCAAAATTTCTAAGATGGGAGATCTTCGGATGATCCTGTGCACAAGCCGCATAGGAGAATGGATGTTGTAGGCCGACGGTCTAAAATTGATAAGAGCTGCTGCGTGCAAGATCGCGTGTCCCCAACAAGTGTTGGGCAAGTTACAACTCTGCAAAGCGGTCCGGCAATGAACTTAATCCTCTTTATTAGTGTACGCTAGTCCATTCTTCGTATGGACGTGCGGTGAGTGCTCAATCGCTATCCCTGTTCTTTGTGCAATAATCATCAAATGCCTTTGAAGTAAATTCTCCAAATTGTCCATTCTAATGGACTTCACGCGATGATCGGGAAAGCATTCTTAATTCTTATGATCTGCGAGATCAGCTTTGCAAAAGCATGGGTTTCTTGTTGACAATAAGCATACATGCGACCATTTCGAGGAAGCATCGATGAGCACCATAAAGTATCGAAACGGCCCTGACAAGGGCTGAATCGGACCGCAAATATCCCCCTGGATGCGTTCCAGGAATGCAGGGATTTCACTTTGCACTTTCATAACAGAGGGTCTAGTTATTAATTTCCCGGTGGCACATGCAGGGCACACAAAATCTTCATGATTCGGAAATTTTTAACATTAATGCCATGACCTTGTGAGTTGTTCACTATATTTCTCATCATTCTAAGACCAGGATGACCTAATCTACCATGCCATAAAGAAAATAACTCAGAGCTTCTAGAAACAGTCTTCAAGGAAGTATACACTTCGGGTGCATGAATATTCGTGTAGTACAACCCAGATTCATATGAGGGACATTTTTCTAATACCATTTTTCCACATGCCGCGTGCTTCACTATGCACAAGTATTCTTTGCCATTTTCTTCATTGGTTTCTACATGAAAACCGTTGGCGCGGATGTCTTTGAAGCTTAAGAGAGTGCGCGTTGATTCAGGGTACAAAAGGGCTTCTTCAATTGCCAAAGTTGTACCCATCGGCAATATAATTGTGGCTCTTCCTGAGCCGATTACATATGAGTCGCTTCCTGCGATCGTAGTAATCTTTCCAGCGTTCTTCGTGATCGACTGGAAATATTTAGACTCTCTTAAGATGGTATTTGTTGTGCCACTATCAACAAAGCATATCTCTTCCATTTGGGCGCTACACGATTTCTTTTCAATTCTGATCTCCGGTAGAGCTTCGTGCTGATAACGTGTTAAGGAACCTCGCTATCGAATAGTCCGGGGTTACCGAACAGATCTGAATTGGAGAACAGAAAGAGAGAGAGAGACACGTGTTTAGGGAGAGCAATAGCGGAATTCTTTTATTGCTAATGATTGCTTGTACATAGGGGGGACCCCCTTCCTCCTTTTATAGCGCTCACCTAGGGTTTCGGCTAAGGGGCCAATGTGGGCTTTCCATGGGCCACGAAGGTTTCCCAACAGATTTAATTGACATGCCTTGTTGTTCTAATAAAATTGTTTCAAGTTTCTCTATGTGTTTAGAGATTAATCTTGTAGAGGAGAATAAAGAGCTCAAGGAACAAGTCACTCAATTGAGAAGTGACTTAGAAAAGTGATACAAAGGGAAGGCCACACTCGACAACATTCTAAGCAAGCAACGGTTCTTGCAAGATAAGAGAGGAATTAGTTACATCTCTTAGAAGGAGAATAGCAAGACAAGGCACAACGCAAGACACTCGAAGACCATCAAGTGCTTTGCTTGCAACAAGAAGGCGATGTGACCATGCTGGCCCAGCAAGCCATGCTTCTACCTCAAGCCAGGATAAGGGCCCAACAACTTCTGACGCTCCAAGCCTAGCCCAAGATCAAGCCCAATTCCTTCATGAGTCCAGTTCGGCCCCCAGGAGCAATCCAACTAAAAATATCCATATCTGGGTCGTACGAAGTCCGTTTGAGGCATTCTTGGACTCTACAGACAAGCCCACGACGAGTGCTTTCCAATGGAAATCGTCAAATCAATATGACAAACAGAATCTGCCAGGTGCTGCGCCACCTCCACTTGGGTCCAAATGCCTTGAACGACCTAGGGTTGCACGGCCAACCCCTTGGCCGCCTCCCTTGCCCTCTTCCTCATATATATTCGGTAGCCATCGCTAGAATAGATGGATTTTTCTTAGATTGCAACTAGACACTTTGTTAGTTTTTTGCCGTTCATCGGTTTGTGGAACCCTAACTCGTGTGCTTAATATTATTCACAATTTCAGATTGCATCTTCTACGTTCTTGCTTGTGTTCTCAATTCGCATGCAGGGATAAGCCTTCTTGGCGATGTCAACTGTGTTTGTGCGTGGTTGTTAACCAAAGGAGCCGTAGTATAGCGATTGCATGGTTCGAATCCATTCTGATTGGAAGCCGGATCGTCAACGTCGAGTTCTCCATCAATCGACTTACTACTACTTGTCGGAAAATCGGGCCATCGTTCCCATCAAGTGGTATCAGAGCCTCGGTTGCCCGATAGGTAATTCTTGTATCCCAACTTTTGTTTTGTTATCGTCCTAGAGTCCAGAAAAAATGTCCTACAAAAAGTTTTTCATTGGTTCCGTTGTCCTACAACCCCTTATGCCTTTGCAATTTTCGTTTCAGTTTCACATTGTTGAATTTGTATCCATCGATGTCGTTTTGTTGTTGGTTTGAGGTCGTGATCTTAGTTTCTAGTTGTCCCTTTCTGTTGCCCTAGATCTTGTTTGCACCATTAGTCATCCACCACCGCTAACCCCAGAAACAAAATGAGTCCTACTCGGTTTGTCTTTGCCGCCGCTTTGCATTATATATCCCGCTTCACAAGACCTAGATAAGTCACGAGTCGCCTTGTGTCAATTGCCCTGCACCGCTGGCCACCCTTTTTCACCCGCGATCCTATTGCTTTTTAGCCTTAACCGGAAGGAAGAAGTGAAGTCGCAGGCAATTCTAGATTGCTCAGTGTTCAGTAAAACAACCATAACTTTTGCATACGAACTCCGGTTGGGGCGTACTTTTTTTTCGAAGAGGACGACGACGTGCATCTGAAAAATACACAGGTCAAAAGACCTATACAATTTTTGACCCTCAAAAATCGACCTCTAAGACCGAGTTCTAGACCCTAGAAGTTTTCCGTCCTGTTTTTGCCAATTTTTCGGTCATCTGTTTAACGTTTTCTCTTGTTCCAAAATGTGAGATTTTTGTTTTGCCTTTGAGTTAAAAGAAAGAAAAAAAAGGCAAGCGCAAAAAAAGAAGAAGATCCACACTGAAAAAAATCAGAGAGAAGAAAAGAAGCAAAACGAGGGAAAGAGAAGCAGATAATCAGAATTCCTTGCATCCATTGAGTCCTATGTGCTTTGATATATTCCTTGCTAGGTTAAACTAGTTCTAGGAACATGTTTAGGCTAGCAACTGTGACAAGTACGTTGGACAATTATTCAGCTTGCTAATCTGACTTCGATATTGCTTAATCCTTGCTTCTAAATATTGCCTTTTGAGCTCCATATACTTCTTATCAGTTCAGGTTCTCCTTTGCAATTGCTTCTCTCACACCATCATGATATCACGAACCAGCCATCAGTCGTGCCACCTATTGCTTTGGTAAGAACATTTATAAGGGTGTGGTAAGACGCGTGAGAGTTTGTGATTCCACTGTCCAATACCTAGTAGTTGATAGGGATAATACTTTTGCTATCTTCTGTTTTCTACTAGCAATTGCAGGGGTACTGGAGGACTAGGACGGTAACCAGTGTGTTCTTCATAACGAGCTCCAAGAGATGCTGCGAGAGATGAATGAGACTATGAACAAGCAAATTCAAAACATAGAGAGTGCACTTGACAAAAAAGAGCGTAAGAACCAACCCAATTTTAATTCATCCCTTCTGCTGGTAAAGGTAAGAATTTTCCAGTTCTCCCTTCTTATAACGTATTTGGTGTTGATGCATATATTGATTGGGAAATAGAGGTAGATAAAATTCTTTCACAATGTAACCTCTGTAATAAACGAAAAATTAAAGTTGCTGCTAGTGCTTTAACTCTCTGTGCATCAATTTGGTGGAACCATTTTTGTGCTTATAAGAAAGTACCAAAAACATAGAAAGATATGAAAGGACTATTGAGAGATGAATTTGTTCCTACTATTCATTCTAAAATGTTACTTTATTAATTGCAATGTTTACAACAATGTGATAAAACTGTCAAGGCATATTACGAGGAATTAGAAACTTTGTTGTTGCGTTGTGGTTTAGATGAATCTAAAGAAGCTAAGGAAATAAAATTCTTAAATGGACTTGATATGAAAATTCAGGGTATTCTTGTTGATAAGGAATATAGTTCTCTCTAGTTTATTTAATCTTCCTTGTGAGATTGAAAATCAAATTGAACATGAAAGACATCTTGCTGAAATTAATGTCTATAATTACCAAATTGAAGAATTTTCTTTGGAAGAATGGCATCTTATCGAGTTTCTACTTGCTACTAACTTTTAACAGGACATTGAGAACAAGAACGAGAAGGAAAACACGCAAGAGAAGGAGGAGCAGGAGATACTTGCTATCCCATGCATGCCTCAAGAATGTACAGATCATGATATGCCTAAATCGGCTAAGATAGAAAACAAAGGTAACGACATATGTGCTATTTTCACACGAGTAGAGAATTCTGTTGATGTGCTAAATTTATGCACTACTGGTGCTAAGCTAGAACAGCAGTTAGTGGACACTCAAACTGAATCACCTTTGTCACAATATGATTGTCTTGCTGTCCCTGGTGATAAAAAAGAGTTGTGTGATAATGTCTCATTTATATTCATGCCTCAACTAATGAATGAACATGTCAGTTTTATTTCTGATCTAAACACGTGTGCTGAAAATAAACATGTTATTCACCTTGCTAATGGAAGGATGAGATTAAACTGTTGTCTTCCTTGAATACTTTGGGTTACATTGAATTTGATGTCATATGTGATCTCAATTGTTTAGATAAGAGACTTTCTATGCCTGCTAATTTGTCATGCTCATCCAGTGTTAGTTTTTATGCTATTGGTAAACATAATGATAAAGGAAAGTATATGGTGCATCGAGTTTATATTTGTACCATTTTGAAATCATCTTTTAATGTGCCACACTATTAACAACCAAAGAATATGTTGGTTTCTTTGCCGCCTCTTGTTACTAACCTTTTGCATGCCAATGAGCTTGAGTCGAGGACGACTCAAAATCAAGAAGGGGAGGATGATGTGACCATGCCAACCGAGTAACTGTCGGGACCCGAATATGCAAATCTGGATCCTCTGTGTATATCGCACTAGTCCAGGATCATGCTAGTGCACACAAGCTCAACATAGATGCTATCATAGTCAAACACAGCGGAATATAGCATAACTTCAATAAGTAATAATACCTGTTGTCTTACATGTTTATTGCCTCACAGGGCTTAACTAAGAAATAGCAATTAAGCAGCAGTGGAAATGAAGTAAACGTAGTAGCTCCCCAGTTCACCACAGGAAACTAACGAGGCACGGACCCTAAGCATCAGCGTTGTGGTACTCCTCCAAGAATGGCGTAGATGCCTCCTCTTCTGAAGTTTGTTGTTGCGGGATGAGTACATAAAGCACTCAACAAGTCGTGCACAGTATTGCAAGTCTAATATTGTACATGCTTGGTTTATTCCAAGGAAGGCTAACATGGCTATTTTGAAGTAAAGCAGCCTTTATAAAAGAATACAATAAGTAGATTGAAAGACAGCAAAACAAATAACAGTAAATAACAGATTCAATTTTTCAAGTAAACAGGGTTTTCCATCCTAAGTCAAATTCCGATTTTTCATGGCAATCTGTCATCCCAACAAGTTTTTGTTTAACAAAAGTCTAACCCTTGATTGTAATTTCCGAGCATGTCCCAATACCATGAGCATGGCTATTCGAATAGGTTTCACACTCTGCAGAGGTTATGCACTTTACACACACAATATTATCAAACACCACACAGGTGAGTGACCATAACAAAGCCTTTACAATGCTCTGTATAGACCCGGTACTACCCGCTAAGGTTTTAACACTGGTGGGACTGGTTACCACATCTAGGGCCCCCCTCTTGCGCCAATGTGAGCTACCCCATAACCCGGGACTCACTGAACACCACAGTAGTACCAAATCTAAACATCACAAATTAGTCAGTTAGGCTGTCCCATTCCAGACGTGTGGTTGCAAGTAAGACTCAGGTCAAAGGCTTGCAAGGTTATGTCCTTAAAGTGACTGAGGCAAGACTTCCACATACCCCTGCCCAACAGGCCCACCTTGGCATACTGCCCCTTGCCACCTGCCCTGATCTAAAATGATTACCACCCCAGTTGATTACCATGCACAACGTGTCATCACCAATTCAATCTAGTTGTGTGACCTCCTCGCCACGACAACTCAAATCACTGTGTGACAACACTTGACACACCAATTTATAAACATTGTTCAATAATCCATTAGTCAAGATTAAATATCAATATTTCATATACAAGTGATGACGTGGCATGGCTAAGCAAACTAACACGGTCTAACTAGTCCCATGTTGATTATTAATATTAACCAACTATAGTTCAATATCCTAGGGTGACAATTAGATCATGGCATACAATTGGCAAGGTATGATTTAATTCAAATAGGCATATTATCTAGTTCTCAGATTAATTGGAATCATTTATACACATAAAATATCATGCATAAATTTTAAAGACAAAATTGCAATTTTGTGAAATTAGGTGCAACATGATCAAAGCACAACTTGCCTTGGAAAAGGTGCTGGTCTTGCTCTGAACTTGGGTCTTGAAGCGACGAATCCTCCTCTGGAGCATCGAAGAATTCGACGTCTACGCGTATCGAGATAAAAGAGCAATAAACACCCAAAACAGAGAGGAAACAAACTCCAAAAATTCAAATAAACAGTACCATTAAATAGATCTTGATTTTACAAATTTTTAAAAAATTGAATCACTAAAATCCGAGTTCAAATGCGAAATATACAGCTATTCAAAGTTTTAATTAATTCTAAAATTAGAAATTCTGATTTTCCTGAATTATTTTTATAATGAAAACTTGGATTATTGCACAAGTGACACGTGAACCAATCAAAGGCCGACACGCGGCTCAGTCTACGGACCTGGTCCACGGACCTCCTCTGGTCCACCGTGAACCCGGAGCACGACGCTTCGGTTTCCACACCGACACGCGTCGCACATCCGCGCACTTATCCGACGGCTACTAATCTACATGCACGCGGCTCAATCTCGATCGCTCATCCGAATCTAACGAACAACGCTTTACCCGAGCGGTTACCTATTCACACGGCGACGTGGCTCAATCTGGGGCGTTGCTTGGTGATCCGATGGTCGACGATGCTTCCCGGACGAAGATGGCAGCACGACGGCGAACTTCACCGGAGCTGAGGAAGACGACCACCCAAACGGCGAACGAGACGACTCCGGCGAGGAAGAAGTGGTGGCCTAAACGCGGCTTGGAATGGCGACTCTGGATCTGGATCCCGCGCGGCGAACGGCTCCTGAACGGCCGCGAAAACTGAAGAAAACAGCGGCAGCACTATGAAGAACTGCGGCGAGCTCCTGGGGCTAGACAGCGATGACTCTGAGGCAAAGACTTGAGCGACTGGATGCGCAAGGAGGTGAGGAACATCGGGGTGCGGGCAGTGGTTTTTATAGCCTCGGTGTGTGTGCAAACATGGCAGCCCAAGCAATCCGCGGCGGAGACGGCGCGTGGTGGTGATTTCGGAATCCCGATCGGAGACGACGACGGACCACCGTTCGATCTGCAATGAGCGGCCATGATCAACTCCCAGGTGATACGATCTGATCCACCCTTTCCACAAACAACGGGCAAGATCTAACCCTTCCAATTATAACACGAAGCAATCCCCGACACACGATCCCGATCCAATGGCTGGAGACGCTAGGGTTTCGCGGAGATGAAAACTGCACGATCTGGATCCAACGGTCCACACGCGAGGCGGCGGCGAAGCGGGCTGACGGGCCGCACAGTGCTGGCCATGCGCACACAGTGCTGGGCCTGGCCCAGTACTGTTCCAATGGATTTCCAGGGTTTTGCGAATTAAATTAATTCCCAAAATTACATTAATTTGTTTTAGGCAGTAAAATAATCGAGAAAAAATCCCAAAAAATACTCATAAATAGTTTGAGACACTTTGAACTCAAATAAAATATTAGATGATATGCCTAATTGAATTAAATCACACCTTGTCAATTTTATGCCATGATCTAATTGTCACCCTAGGATGTGGAATTATAGTTGGTTAATATTAATAATCAACATGGAACTAGTTAGACCGTCGTAGATTGCTTAGCCATGCCATGTCATCACATGTGTCCGAATGTTGTTACTTAATCTTGACTAATGGAATATGGAACAATGTTTAAGAATTTGTGAGTCATGTGTTGTCACACAGTGCTATCAAGTTGTCGTGGCGAGGAGGTCACACAACTAGATTGAAATGTTGGTGGCACGTGGTGCTTGGTAATCAACTGGGGTGGTAAAGATTTAGATTGGGGCAAGTGGCAAGGGGCAGTGTGCCAAGGTGGGCCAGGATTGGCAGGGGTATGTGGAAGTCTTGCCTTAATCACTTTAAGGACTTAACCTTGCAAGCCTTTGACCTGAGTCTCTCTTGCAACCACATGTCTGGAATGGGACAGCTTAGCTGAATAATTTGTGAAGCCTAGATTTTGGTACTGTCGTGGTGAATAGTGAGTCCCGGGTTTACGGTTTAACTCACATGGCGCAAGAGGGGGGCCCTGTTGTGGTGGTTTAACCCTTCAGTGTTGAAACCTTAGCGAGCAGTACTGGGTCTAGGTGTAGCATTGTAAAGGCTTTGTTATGATCACTCGCCTTGGTGGTGTTTGGTTGTATCGTGTGGGTAAAGTGCATAACCTCTGCAGAGTGTACGATCTATTCGAATAGCCGTGCTCACGGTATTGGGCAATGCTCGGGAATTACAGTTAAGGGTTAGACTTTTGTTAAACAAAAACTTGTTGGGATGGCAGGGTGCCATGGAAGGTGGAAATTGATTTAGGATTGGAAACTTGGTTTACTTCATAAATGCTGAATCTATTAATTATTGTTATTTGTTTTACTGCTTTTCAATCTATTTACTGTATTCTTGTTAAATGCCACTCTATTGCAAAATAGCCATATTAGCCATTCCTTTGGATTAAGCCAAGCATATAGAATATTAGACTTGCATTGCTGTGCACAACTTGTTGAGTGCTTTATGTACTCACCCCAACAACAACTTCAGAAGAGGAAGAATCTACGCCTTTCGTGGAGGAGGATTATATGGATGCGAATGCTTAGGGTCCGAGCCTCATCAGTTGCCTGCGGTGAACTGGGGAGCTGCTACGCTTATTTATTTTTTTCATTCTTTGCTTATTTGCTAATTCTTTTATAAGCCCTGTGTGGCAATAATCATGTAAGACAACAGTTACTATTAATTATTAAAGTTATGCTAATTCCGCTGTGTATGACTATGATAGCATCTATGTTGAGCCTGTGTGCACTAGCGTGATCCTGGACTAGTGCGGTATACACAGAGGGTCCGAATTTGCAAATTCGGGTCCCGACACACGACCATACGGAGCCTCAAATGGTGACATCTGCAAGCTAGCCTGATAGCTGTTATTATAACTGGACTCCGCATACAACAGACATTTGTCCCGTGAAGCAGTATAAGCTAATGCACAAGCTCTTAACATGTCCTCAAGAATCTGATTCACCCTTTCTGTCTGACCATCTGTCTGCGGGTGGTATGCTGTACTGAAATTTAATTGGGTCCCCATTGCTCCATGTAGCTTATTCCAGAACCTCGAGGTAAATTGAGTACCCCTATCAGACACTATCTTTTTAGGTACACCATGCAAACATACAATTCTGGCCATGTACAACTCCGCTAATCGATCTCCTGAGTAAGTCATTTTAACCGGTATGAAGTGAGCAACTTTGGTCAATCGGTCCACAATGACCCATATAGAATCATACCCACTTTGAGTTCTTGGCAAACCAGTGATAAAATCCATACCAATTTCTTCCCATTTCCACTATGGAATTTTTTATGGCTGCAGCAAACCTGCTGGCCTCTGGTGTATAGCCTTAACTCTTTGGCATACATCACACAAGGCAACATACTAAGCAACTTCACGCTTCATCTTAGGCCACCAAAATCTCTCTTTTAGGTCTTGATACATCTTAGCGCTTCCTGGATGAATTGAATACTTGGAATCGTGCGCCTCTTCTAAGATCAACTATTTAAGCTCTGGTTTGTTTGGCACACAAATTCGCCCTTTGAACCACATGGTACCTTGATCATCCACAGAAAAATCTGAGGCTAAACCTTCATCCTTTTTAGACTTGATCTGATTGATTTTCTCATCATCTTTTTGCCCTTCCCGAATCTGATCCTCAAGCGTCGGCTTCACTTCCAATGCAGCTATGAATCCTTCTTGAACCATTTCCAGTTTTAACCTCTGAAATTCCTTACATTGCTCCCACTGTTCTTCTTGCACCATGATATTTGCAACGTGGCTTTTACGACTCAAAGCATCAGCCACTACATTAGCCTTTCCCGGATGGTAGTGGATTCCAACATTATAATCTTTTATCAGTTCCAACTACCTTCTTTGCCTCATATTAAGATCCGACTGGGTGAAAATATATTTCAAACTCTTGTGGTCCGTAAATACCTCACATCTTTTACCAATAAGATAATGACGCCACAATTTCATGGCATGCACTACGGCAGCCAACTCCAAATCATGCGTAGGATAATTTCCTTCATGCGGCCTTAACTGCCTTGACGCATACGCGACTACTTTACCATTCTGCATCAATACGCATCCAAGACCTTGTCTTGACACATCGCAGTATATATCAAAACCACTCTGGACATCAGGTAATACCAACACTGGGGCTGTCGTCAAACACTTCTTTAATTCCTCAAAGCTCTTCTCACACTCTGGCGTCCATGCAAACTTCTTTTCCTTTTTCAATAGATTTGTAAGAGGTCTCGCAATCGTCAAAAATCCTTCAATGAATCAGCGATAATATCTTGCCATTCCCAGAAAACTACGAACCTGGGTAATAGACTTTGGTTGCTCCCAATGCAACACTTCCTCCACTTTGCTTCGGTCGACGGCAACTCCCTCAGCAGTCATAACGTGACCAAGGAATTCCACCTTTTTTCTAGAAATCGCACTTACTAAACTTGGCATATAATTGTTGCTCTCGCAGTTTTTCCAACACCAACCTTAGATGGTTTGCATGCTCCTCTTCTGTATTAGAATATACCAAGATATCATCTATGAACACAACCACGAACTTGTCCAGGTATTCCATAAAAACCTTATTCATCATGTTCATGAAATATGCTGGAGCATTAGTTAATCCAAATGACATGACCGTAAACTCATAATATCCATATCTTGTAGAGAATGCGGTCTTCGGAACATCTTCTGCTCTAATCTTCAATTGATGGTACCCTGAACGCAGGTCTATCTTTGAGAAAACTCCAGCTCCTCTTAATTGGTCAAATAAATCATCAATTCTTGGCAATGGGTACTTATTTTTAACCGTCACTTCATTAAGTGCACGATAATAAATGCACAATCTAAGGCTTTCGTCCTTCTTCCTAACAAATAAGACTGACGCTCCCCATGGCGACGAACTGGGTCTAATGAAACCCTTTTCTAACAACTCCTCAATCTGCTTCTTCATTTCCACCAATTCATCGGTAGGCATCTGATAGGGTCTCTTTGCTATCGGTGCTGTTCCAGGTACTAACTCAATGATAAATTCAATATCCCGGTCTGGTGGCATACCCGGTAAATCTTCTGAAAATACATCTGCATATTCTCCGACTATTGGCACATCCTCTATGCTGGTGGCTTTCACGCTATAGACAATTAACTGCCCATTACTAACTGTTGTCGCTTGAAATTCCACCTTCTCTCCTTTAGGGCTCTCAATTGATACGACCCTTCGACCACAATCTAATACCGTCTTATGCTTGGACAACCAATCCATTCCAAGAATAACGTCTAGGGTTTGGGTATCCAAAATGATTAGGTTCGCTAGGAACTCTACCCCATTAAGTAACAGCTTAACTCCCAAACACCCAAGGCTAGATCTTAACTCAGATCCTAGGGCTTGGACTAGCATCACACATTTAAGATTTTTCACACTCATACCGTTTTCAGTTGCAAAAGCTCGAGAAACAAATGAATGCGAAGCTCCAGAATTGAATAAAACTGTTACAGGTATTGAGTTTACCAAAAACTTACCCAGTACAATGTCTGATGCTTCTTGGGCTCCATATGCGATGATGTGATTGACTCTGCCTCTTATTGTAGCTTGAGGCGTCGCTCCTGCCTGACCAGCTCCCCAGTTTGCTCTTGACATGGGCACCTTAGCAGGTGTCGTTCCAAGATTGAAACACACTGGCGTGATGCCTCCCTTCTGCGAGCACCTGTCATTAAAGTGCCCCAACTCGTTGCAACTGTAGGACCTCCTAGCGGCCGACTGTTGAACACCTCCTGGAGCATTATTTCCCTGGACCAGTGTCTGATCATTCTATCCAGATGGTCACGACGCAGGTGTCACTGTCTTGTTAGCAGATGGTGGCTAGAATTTGGAGAACTGTTGCAGTGTCATTCTCATTCGCAGGTGGTTAGGACATCCACCTTGGTTGGTCATCAAGCGCTTGCGATTCTCCCCGAGCTCCTTGCGTTTATCCTCCAGGATCAAAGCTTTATTCACCAATTCCTAGAAGTCTGGGAAGTTGTGGGTGATCAGCCCCTTCATAAAGTGGGACTACCTGGCCTTGTCTGTTGCTACATCCTCAGGAACATAGCGAGCCAACTGCGTGAATTTATTCAAGTATTCGGCCACCGATTGGCCTCCTTGCTTAAGAGCCCTGAACTCCTCCTTCTTTAGGTCCATCATCCCTTCTGGCACATGGTAGTGATGGAAGGCTATTGCAAACTCCTCCCAAGTGATCTCCATCGGTCCCTCATGAGAGGCGCAGTAGTTCTCCCACCACTCTGCAGCAGTTCCCTCTAGCTGATGGGATGCATAAAGAACCGTCTCATGTCCTTCACATTGGGTGATGTACAGCTTCCTTTCAATAGTTCTCAGCCAATCATCAGCTTCCAGGGGGTTGACATTGCCTGAAAATGTTGGCGGTTGAGTCCTCATAAAACCGGACAACTTGGAATAAGGACGAGGTCCACCATTGTTGTTCTGGGCAACAGGGTTGTTGACTGCAGCCATATTGGACATCTGTTGCATTTGCTACATCGTAGTGTGCATTAACTGTGTCTGTGCAGCAAGAAAGGCTCCCAAATTTTGCAGATCCACTGGCGGTGCTTGCTGCGGTGGTGCCCTTCATTGGGATTATTGCCTGAGCGCAGACCACTTCCTGAAGCTTCGTTGTTGCTGCGGGTGTTCACCATCTGTCGATTTCTTCTTGGGTTAGGAAATATAGATGTAGCATAGATAAGATGCAAGAATTTCTAAGGCGGGGGAAACAGGTTAAACCCAACTTAAATAATCTTTATTAATAGTTGGTATGGTTGCTTACAATTCCTAAGGGCTTTGCAACACATACTGCACACTTAGCAAACAATTAAGAACCAAATTAAACACGCAACCTTAATGTCTATGAAAAGGTAAAGACTAGCCTTAAGACACGACTCAACACTTGAGTCTCAACTCAACTCTAAAACACTCACACATCTAGCCACCCTGGCTGAGACTGACCCAGCGCATACACCGGTGGGTGGGCTGGCATGGGTGCGAACCCATCCTGGGGACCTTCTTCTGGCTCCTTAGGCTCCCACTCACACTCCTCTGGGTCTTCTTCCTCTTCCTCAGCGTTCTCATCCGGCTCCTGAAGGACCTGATCTGCCACCTCGGCTGCCTGCAAAGCCTCTTCAGCTCTTCGATGACTCTGGCGGCTGTGGCATCGGTCTTTTGAAGCTCCCGTTCTACCACTCTCAGCGCCTCGCATGCTGTTTCTAGCTCATGAGCGATGTCCTTCATGTGCCCCTCCTGGACGATGGCGTACTCAGCAAGGTGCACTGCGGTAGCACACTCCCCCTCCATGATCTGTCGACGATGGCATGCTCGCACGGTCGGGTGAAGACGAAACACGGTGTTGCGGAGCTCGTCGGCGTAGTCGTGGCAGATCCGTCGAGAAGCAAGTCTGGCAGCCTCTTGAATTCTAGCCTCGTACGTGAACCTCCTGACAGTGATGTGGATCAGTCTGGTGGTTTTGTCGCGCTCTCGAACGAAGATGATCAGCTTGCAAATGAACCCCCGATGCACACTGTTGACATTCCAGTTGCCTCCTCGGTAAAGTGGATGATCAATACCTCCAATCACTTGAAGAACTCTCCATAGCTCCATGGCATAGCCACCCTGCCTCTCCTCGAAGGACAGAAAGATCGGCATCTATCCAAAACAACTTTGGGTGAGCCTCCACTTGAACCGGCAGCGAGAAAACAAAAATTTCAGCAAAGATGAGAGTAGAAGAATATGATGAGTCAAGAGTTTCTTATTAGCCAAGTTTATCTTTTTTCTTTTAGAAAATAATTTTGGGCACTCCTAAAGGATAACCAAACTACCTAGGGCCAAAACCTATGGTCAGCCTGGCTCTGATACCACCTTTGTCGGGACACAAATATGCTAATTCGGACCATCTGTGTATATCGCACTAGTCCAGGATCACGCTAGTGCACACAGGCTCAACATAGATGCTATCACAGTCATACACAGCGGAATATAGCATAACTTCAATAAGTAATAATAACTGTTGTCTTACATGATTATTGCCTCACAGGGCTTAACAAAGAAATAGCAATTAAGCAGCAGTGGAAATGAAGTAAATGTAGTAGCTCCCCAGTTCACCATAGGCAACTGACGAGGCTCGGACCCTAAGCATCAGCGTCATGGTACTCCTCCAAGAATGGCGTAGACTCCTCCTCTTCTGAAGTTTGTTATTGCGGGATGAGTACATAAAGCACTCAACAAGTCGTTCACAGTATTGCAAGTCTAATATTCTACATGCTTGGCTTATTCCAAGGAAGGCTAACATGGCTATTTTGTAGTAAAGCAGCCTTTATAAAAGAATACAATAAGTAGATTGAAAGATAGTAAAACAAATAACAGTAAATAATAGATTCAATTTTTCAAGTAAACAGGGTTTTCTATCATAAGTCAAATTCTGATTTTTCATGGCAATCTGTCATCCCAACAAGTTTTTTTTAAAAAAAAGTCTAACCCTTGACTGTAATTTTCGAGCATGTCCCAATACCGTGAGCACGGCTATTCGAATAGGTTTCACACACTGCAGAGGTTATGCACTTTACCCACACGATATAATCAAACACCACACAGGTGAGTGACCATAACAAAGCCTTTACAATGCTCTGTATAGACTCGGTACTACCCACTAAGGTTTCAACACTGGTGGGACTGGTTACCACATCCAGGGCCCCCCTCTTGCGCCATGTGAGCTACCCCATAACCCGGGACTCACTGAACACCACAGTAGTACCAAAATCTAAACATCACAAATTTGTCAGCTAGGCTGTCCCATTCCAGATGTGTGGGCGGCAAGTAAGACTCAGGTCAAAGGCTTGCAAAGTTAAGTCCTTAAAGTGACCGAGGCAAGACTTACACATACCCCTGCCCAACAGGCCCACCTTGGCATACTGCCCCTTGCCATCTGCCTCGATCTAAAATGATTACCACCCCAGTTGATTACCATGCACCACGTGCCATCACCAATTCAATCTAGTTGTGTGACCTCCTCGCCACGACAACTCAATATCATTGTGTGACAACACTTGACACACCAATTTATAAACATTGTTCCATAATCCATTAGTCAAGATTAAACATCAATATTCTAGATACAAGTGATGACGTGGCATGGCTAAGCAAACTAACACGGTCTAACTAGTCCCATGTTGATTATTAATATTGACCAACTATAGTTCCATATCATAGGGTGACAATTAGATCATGGCATACAATTGGCAAGGTATGATTTAATTCAAATAGGCATATTATCTAGTTCCCAGATTAATTGGAATCATTTATACACATAAAATATCATGCATAAATTTTAAAGACAAAATAGCAATTTTTTGAAATTAGGTGCAACATGATCAAAGCACAACTTGCCTTGGAACAGGTGCTGGTCTTGCTCTAAACTTGGGTCTTGAAGTGACGAATCCTCCTCCGGAGCACCGAGCAATTCGACGTCTACGCGTATCGAGATAAAATAGCAATAAACACCCAAAACAGAGAGCAAACAAACTCCAAAAATTCAAATAAACAACACCATTAAATAGATCTTGATTTTAAAATTTTTTTAAATTTGAATCAAATCCGAGTTCAAATGCAAAAGATACAGCTATTCAAAGTTTTAATTAATTCTAAAATTTGAAATTCTGATTTTCCTGAATTATTTTTATAAAGAAAACTCGGATTTTTCCGCAAGCGACACGTGGACCAATCACAGGCTGACACGAGGCTCGGTCTACGAATCTCCTCTGGTCCACCGTAAACCCGGCGCACGGTGCTTCGGTTTCCACACCGACACCCGTCGCACATCCGCGCACTTATCCAACGGCTACTAATCTACACACACGCGGCTCAATCTCGATCGCTCATCCGAATCCAATGGACAGCGCTTCACTCGAGCTGTTACCTGTTCACACGGCGATGTGGCTCAATCTGGGGCGTTGCTTGGTGATCTGACAGTCTACTAATCTACACGCACGCGGCTCAATCTCGATCGCTCATCCGAATCCAACAGACAGCGCTTCACTCGAGCGGTTACCTGTTCACGCGGCGATGTGGCTCAATCTGGGGCGTTGCTTGGCGATCTGATAGTCGACGACGCTTCCCGGACGCAGATGGCAGCACGGCGACGAACTTCACCGGAGCTGAGGAAGACGACCACCCAAACGGTGAACGAGACAACTCCAGCGAGGAAGAAGTGGCGGCCTAAATGCGGCTTGGAATGTCGACTCTAGATCTGGAACCCACGCGGCGAACGGCTCCTGAACGACGGCGAAAATTGAAGAAAACCGCGGTGGCGCTACGAAGAACTGCGGCGAGCTCCTGGGGCTAGACGGCAACGACTCTGAGGCGAAGACTTGAGCGATTGGATGCACAAGGAAGTGAGGAACAACGGGGTGCGGGCTGCGGCTTTTATAGCCTCGGCGTGCATGCAAACATGGCAACCCAAGCAATCCGCGGTGAAGAGGGCGCGCGACGGCGATTTCGGAATCCCGATCAGAGACGACGACGGACCACCGTTCAATCTGCAACGAGCGGCCACGATCAACTCCAGGGCGATACGATCTGATCCACCCTTTCCACAAACAACGGGCGAGATCTAACCCTTCCAATTATAACACGAAGCAATCCGGACACGATCCGATCCAATGGTGAGAGCGCTAGGTTTCGCGGAGATGAAGATCGCACGATCTGGATCCAACGGTCCACACGCGAGGCGGCGCGGCGCGGCCGACGAGCCGCAACACCGGCGGCCATGCGCACCTGATCTTTGGGCACGCCCAATCTTGTTCAATGGATTTCGTGGTTTTGCGAATTAAATTAATTCCCAAAATTACATTAATTTGTTTTAGGCAGTAAAATAATCGGGAAAAAATCCCAAAAAATACTCATAAATACTTTGAGACACTTTGAACTCAAATAAAATATTTTTAGCAAAATTTTATATTAGTTTTATCTATTTATAATTAGTTTTCACAAAAGGTTCAATATACTTAAATCAAATAAATTCCGAAAAATCCAATAAATTTAGAAAATCACAAAATGCACATGAATAAAATTATAGGAAAATTTTTGGGATGCTACAGTAAGCCATGCTTCTACCTGAAGCCAAGACAAGGGCCTAACAACTTCTGACGCTCCAAGCCCAGCCCAAGATCAAGCATAATTTCTTCAGGAGTCTAGTTCAGCCCCTAGGAGCAGTCCAACTAAAAATGACCATATCTAGGTTCGTACGAAGTCCATTTGAACCGTTCTTGGACTCTACGGACAAGCCCACAATGAGTGCTTTCCAATGGAAATGGTTTCACATCAAAACTCCTTCTGGATCGATAGGAATCGTCAAATCAATACGACGAATAGAATCTGCCAGGTGCTGCACCACCTCCACTTTGGCCCAATGGTCTTGTACGACCTAGGGTTGCATGGCCAACCCCTTGGCCACCTCCCTTGCTCTCTTTCTCATATATATTAAGTAGCCGTCGCTAGAATAGATGGGTTTTGCTTAGATTACAACTAGACACTTTGTTAGTTTTTCGCCATTCATCGGTTTGTGGAACCCCAACTTGTGTGCTTAATATTATTTGCAATTTTATATTGCATCTTCTACGTTCTTGCTTGTATTCTCGATTCGCATGCAGGGATAAGCCTTCTTGGTAAGTGTCGGGACCCGAATTTGCAAATCCGGACCCTCTGTGTATACCGCACTAGTCCAGGATCACGCTAGTGCACACAGGCTCAACATAGATGCTATCATAGTCACACACAGCGAAATATAGCATAAACTTCATTAATTAATAATAACTGTTGTCTTACATGAATAATGCCTTACAGGGCTTAAAAAGAGTATCAATGAGAAGCAGCGGAAATAGAATAAATGCAGTGGCGCTCCAGTTCGCCACAGGCAACTGACGAGGCTCGGACCCTAAGCATTCGCATCCAAGTAATCCTCCTCCATGAATGGTATAGATTCCTCTTCTTTTGAAGTTGTTGTTGTTGGGGTGAGTACATAAAGCACTCAATAAGTTGTGCACAACAATGCAAGTCTAATATTCTATATGCTTGGCTTAATCCAAAGGAATGGCTAGTAAGGGTATTTTGCAATAAAGCAGCATTTAACAAGAATACAATAAATAGATTGGAAAGCAGTAAAACAAATACAGTAATTAATAAATTCAGTATTTCTGAAATACACCAAGTTTCCAATCATAAATTAATTTTCCACTTTCCATGGCACCTTGCCATCCCAACAAGTTTTTGTTTAACAAAAGTCTAACCCTTAACTGTAATTCCCGAGCAATGCCCAACACCGTGAGCACGGCTATTCGAATAGATTGTACACTCTACAGAGGTTATGCACTTTACCCACACGATACAACCAAACACCACTAAGGCGAGCATAACAAAGCCTTTACAATGCTACACCTAGACCCAGTACTGCTCGCTAAGGTTTCAACACTGAAGGGTTAAACCACTACAACAGGGCCCCCCTCTTGCGCCATGTGAGTTAAACCGTAACCCGGGACTCACTATACACCACGACGATCATCAAATCTAGGTTTCACAAATTATTCACTAGGTGTCCCATTCCGCACATGTGGTTGCAAGAGAGACTCGTGTCAAAGGCTTGCAAGGTTAAGTCCTTAAAGTGATTAAGGCAAGACTTCCACATACCCCGCCAAACTCGCCCACCTTGGCACACCGCCCCTTGCCACTTGCCTCAATCTAAAATCATTACCACCCGGTTGATTACCAAGCACCACATGCCATCAACATTTCAATCCCGATGTGTGACCTCCTCGCCACGACAACTTGATATCATTGTGTGACAACACATGACACACCAATTCATAAACTTTGTTCCATATTCCATTAGTCAAGATTAAGTATCGACATTCGGACACATGTGATGGCGTGGCATGGCTAAGCAATCTATGACGATCTAACTAGCCCATGTTGATTATCAACTATAATTCCACATCCTAGGGTGACAAATAGATCATGGCATATAATTGACAAGGTATGGTTTAATTCAAATAGGCATATTATCTAATTCCCAGATTAATTGAAATCATTTATACACATAAAATATCATGCATAAAGTTTAAAAGACAAAATAGCGATTTGGTGAAAATTAGGTGCAACATGATCAAAGCACAACTTGCCTTGGAGTAGGTGCTGGTCTTGATCTGAGTTTGGGTCTTGGGCGACGAATCTTCCTCCGGATCACCGAGCGGTTCAACGTCTACGCTAAACGATGCCAAAATAGCAAATAAACACAAACAAGAGAGCAAACAAACTCCAAAATAAAATAAAATTCACCAATAAATAGATATTGATTTTACAATTTTTAGAAATTTGAATCACTCAAATCCGAGTTAAAATGCAAAAGATATAGCCTTTTGAAGTTTGAATAAATCAAAATACGTAAAATAGAATTTCGATTTTTCGAATTATTTTCTATTGGAAAAGATCTTTATTGCGCAACGCGACGTCAGCCCCGACTCGGACCAATCGGCCGACACGTCGCTGGTCCATGGACTCGGTCCACGGAACCGCCTCGTCCACCGTGGGCGCGCCCACGGCGCCTCGCACCACGCGCCCGACACGCGGCGCGCATCGATTAGGCTGCGGCGCGCTGTGCGATGCTCGACACGCGGCGCGCATCTGCGCGACGATCCGACGGCCACCGATCTACCCCTACGTGGCTCAATCCCGATCGTCTATTCGGATCTAACGGTTAGAAATTTACGGCGAAACACGATGAAGAAGCGGCGTGGCTTGATCTCGACGGTTGGCGAAGATCCAACGGATGCGCGGCTTCGAGACACGGCGGCGGCTTGCACCGAGCGGAGGAAGACGACCACCCGAACGGCGTTTCGACGCGACTCGGCGAGAAGAAGGGGCGACTCGGCGCGACACGACGCGAGGAACTCGGATCTGAACCGATTCGGAGGAGGATGCCCGACGGCGGCGAATGGCGCAAAAACTCGCGGCGGCCGCAAAGAACTACGGCGAGCTCTGGCGATGATGGCGTGAAAACAGCGAAGAGGCTAGAGCTACCGGCTGCGCGAGGGCGAGGAACATCGGTGCGGGCTGCGGTTTATTGCCTCGGCATGCGCACGGGAAGGAAACCTAAATCACGCGGCGGCGGCGCAAAGCGGCGTGATTCGAAACCGAATCGAGACGACGGCCGAGACCGTCCGATCCAAGATGAGCGGCCAAGATTAGATCCGGCGATACGATCCGATCCGCTCTATCCAAATCCAACGGACGAGATCTAAACTTACCAAAACAACGCGGCGATCCGACCACTTGATCTCGATCCAACGGCTCGCAGCACTAGGGTTTCGCGAAAGGAGGCAGCCATCTGATCTTCATCCAACGGTCACACGCGCGGCGGTGGCGAAAGCGGTGACGAGCCACCACGAGAATGGGCACAGACGCACAAGGTCTTGGGCTTGGCCCAAGATCTTATTCACTCGATTTTCAAAAGTTTTTTGATTTAAAATAATTCCCAAAATTAGATTAATCTATTTTAAGTAATTAAAATATCGGAAAAATCCTTAAAATTCTCATAAATACTTGAGACATTACGAGCTCAAATAAAATATTTTTGGTAAAACTTTATATTAACTTTATCTATATATATTTAGTTTTCACCAAAGGTTCAATATACTTAATTAAAATAAATTTAGATAATTTCTGGAAAAATCCAATAAATTAAGAAAATCACAAAAATGCACGTGAGCGAAATTATAAGCCAAATTTTGGGATGTTACAAACCTCCCCCCCTTAACAGAATCTCGACCCCGAGATTCAAGGCTGACTAGGGAATAGGTTTGGAAATTCCATCTTCAGGTCCTCTTCACGCTCCCGGTTGCCTCATTCTCGAAATGGTTGCTCCATTGAACTCTGCAAAACGAATCGACTTGTTCACGGTTCTCGGTCCATGACATCCAAAATTTTCATTGGATGTTCTTTGTAGGTCAAATCTTTACGCAACTCAATCTCTTCCATAGGTGTCTGCGCTCTGCTGCACCAAGACACTTCTTGAGTTGTGACACATGGAACACATCATGCACGCTTTGCCAAGAATGCGGCAATTCAAGCGATAAGCAACCTCCCTCGACGGCTCAAAATTTTGAGCGGTCCAACATATCTTGGGGCGAGCTTTCCTTTAGCGTGGAACCTTTAACTCCTTTCGGAGGGTAACCTAAGATACATGAAATCATCGGGCTCGAAACTTAGATCACGGCGTCGATTATCGGCGTAACTCTTTTGCCTTGATCACGCGATTTTCAACCTCTCTCTTATCATAGCAACTTGCTCTTGACTTCCTTGAGAATATCAGGGCCAAATATCATACGCTCTCTGTCTCATTCCAATTTAGCGAGTGCAGCAGGCATGACCATATAAAGCTTCAAATGGCGACATCGCAAACTAGCTCGGTGATCGTTGTTATAAGCGAACTCGCATATGGCAAACATTTATCCCATGATGTAGTGTAGGCTAAAGCACAAGCTCTTAACATATCTTCCAAAATCGATTTACTCTTTACAATCGACCATCGGTGCGAGGATGATATCTTTGTGCTAAAGTTCAAACGCGTTCCCATGGCTTCATGCAATTTATCCCAAAATCTCGAGGTGAACCGAGTACCTGCATCGACACTATTTTCTTTGGTACACCATGCAAACACATGATTCTGGCAATGTATAGTTCTGCTAACCGGTCTCCTGAGTAAGTTGTCTTGACTGGAATGAAGTGAGCAACTTTGGTCAATCGATCCACAATGACCCATATAGAATCATACCCATTTTGAGTTTTGGCAATCCGGTGATGAAATCCATACCGATTTCTTCCCACTTCCATTCTGGGACTTTTAGCGGTTGTAGCAAACCTGCTGGTCTCGATGTATTGCCTTAACTCTCGGCATACATCGCACAAGGCAACGTGCTCGGCGACTTCACGCTTCATATTCGCCACCAAAACCTCTCCTTTAAGTCTGGTACATCTTAGCGCTTCTGGATGAATTGAATACTTGGAATCATGAGCCTCTTCCAAAATCAATCGCTTAAGTTCTAGTCTGCTTGGCACACAAATCGACCCTTGAACCACATGGTACCTTGGTCGTCCACGGTAAAGTCCTTTGCTAATCCTTCATCCTTTTTAGCCTTGATTCGGTTGACTTTCTCATCATCTTTTGTCCTTCTCGAATTTGATCTTGAGCATTGGCTTCACTTCCAAAGCAGCTAGGAATCATTCGAAACTACTTCCAATTTTAAATTTTGCAATTCTCGCATAGATTACATTGTCCTTCTGCACCATCATATTCGCCACGTAGCTCTTGCGACTTAAGGCATCGGCTACCACATTTGCTTTTCGGATGGTAATGAATTCCCATGTTATAATCCTTGATTAATTCCAACCATCTCCTTTGCCTCATATTGAGATCGATTGAGTGAAAATATATTTCAAACTCTTATGGTCCGTATATATCTCACATCTATTTCCAATGAGATAATGGCGCCACAATTTCAAGGCATGCACCACGGCGCCAATTCCAAGTCATGCGTAGGATAATTTCCTTCGTGCGGTCTTAACTGCCTTGACGCATATGCGACCACTTTACCCTCTTGCATCAATACGCATCCAAGACCCTGTCTTGACGCATCACAGTATATATCGAAGCTGTTCTGAACATTAGGCAAAACCAACACTGGGGCTGTTGTTAAACGCTTCTTTAATTCCTCAAAACTCTTATCACAATCAAGGCGTCCATGAAAATTTCTTTTCCTTTTTCAATAACGAGTAAGAGGTCTATGATCGTCGAAAATCCTTCTATGAACCGCGATAATATCCGCCATTCCTAAAACTTGAACTTGAGTGACGGACTTTGGTTGCTCCCAATGCAACATCGCCTCCACTTTGCTTGGGTCGACAAAGAACTCCTTCTGCAGATCATGACATGACCGAGAAATTCCACCTTTTCCTTCCAAAAGTCGCATTTACTGAATTTAGCATACAGCTGTTGCTCACGCAGCTTTTACAACACTAGCCTCAGATGATTTGCGTGCTCTGCTTGGTCTTGAATATACCAAAATATCATCTATGAACACAACAACAAACTTGTCCAAGTATTCCATGAAAATCTTATTCATCAAGTTCATGAAATATCTTTGGCGCATTGGTCAATCAAAAGACATGACCGTGAACTCATAATGTCCATATCTTGAAGAGAATGCGGTCTTTGGAACATCTCCGCCGAATCTTTAGTTGATGATATCCGGACGAAGGTCTATCTTGGAGAACACTCGGCTCCTCTCAAGCGGTCAAGCGGATCATCAATCCTTGGCAGCGGATACTTATTCTTAATCGTCACTTCATTAAGTGCACGGTAATCAATACACATTCTAAGGCTTCCATCCTTTTCACGACAAACAAAGCGGCGCTCCCATGGCGGCGAAATTGGTCTTATAAAACCTTTCTCTAATAACTCGTCGATCTGTTTCTTCATCTCTACTAACTCGCCGGTAGGCATCCGATAAGGTCTTTTGCTATTAGTGCGGTTCTGGTGCTAACTCAATGACGAACTCGATGTCACGGTCTGGTGGCATTCCCGGCAGATCTTCTGGAAATACGTCTGGATATTCCCTGACTACTGGCACGTCCTCTCACTACTACACAAATATACATCACAATCGGTTCTTTTTCGTCATCACAGTCGGTTCTGGTGGTGACACAAAGTCATGAGACAGAGATGAGGCGGGCATTATTACAGTCGGTTCTTGCCCGATAGAGATGATATGGTCATCTCTATCGGTTCTTTATAAGAAGCGATAGAGATGATGTATTATCTCTATCGGTTCTTTGTAAGCGATAGAGATGGCTTCTTACAAAGAACCGATAGAGATAATACATCATCTCTATCGGTTCTTTATAAGAACCGATAGAGATGATCATATAATCTCTGTCGGTTCTTTCAAAGAACCGATAGAGATAATAGCATCATCTCTATCGCTTCTTATAAAGAACCGATAGAGATGATGTATTATCTCTATCGGTTCTTTGAAAGAACCGATAGAGATAATAGTATCATCTCTATCGCTTCTTTTAAAGAACCGATAGAGATGACTGTATCATCTCTATCGCTTCTTAAAAAGAACCGATAGAGATAATATACTCATCTCTATCACTTCTTTGAAAGAACCGATAGAGATGAATATCCTCATCTCTATCACTTCTTATAAAGAACCGATAGAGATGAGTTCATTATCCCTATCGCTTCTTTCAAAGAACTGATAGAGATGACCGTCACATCTCTATCATTTTCTTGTGAGAACCGACAGAGATGACGGGGTGTGGTGTGCTATCACATTCTAATCGGCACATATTCCACACAATATGCACATATCACATTCACACAGAAATTACAGACAACATATCACATTCAAAGAACATGAACACTTTGTTACAACAAACACATATCACATTCGTTAACAAAATAGAACGTAAACATGCTTAACCATAAGTACACATGCAATCGCATTCAGATATGTAATATTTGTTCACATCTGGTCTAGTAGGAGCTTTTGGGATCTCTAAACCGTCAGTCCTCAGACAAGCATTCTATCGAGCACCACCGGCATAAGTGGTCTCGTATCTTGTTGAGTGCAGATGTTGTCTACACTCTTACGGGGATAACGGTAAGGTACAAGATAGAAACGAGTGCTCTAATTTGAGTTTTCAAATTTCCATGTGAAAGACTAATTGTATATGCATGTACTACCTCGGAAAGCGATGCGAGCCGACAATCAAGATCACCATGTGTTGCATGACATACAAACCACAGCGATCGTCATTTGCCTGTTGATGACAACGTGAAGAAAGAAAAATAAATTAAGAGACAAAGAAAATATGTCGAAAATCTAAATCTTATATATGATAGCAACTTGTACCTTGAAGCGGACATACTCCAGCTTAGAGCCCTTTTTGTCGTCGTGTGTCCCTCCTGCTCCGACGTATTCCTTGAAACCCCTATATACATTGGAAAGATATCGTTGAGTAAAAAATAATGAATGTAGTTAAATCTGAGAAAATGTTAGATAAGAGTGGTGCACTTCTTGCTCCAAAGGAGGCTTAATCGCGTGAGGCCATCGGTCTCTTATCAAGCGAATTAAAAGTGTACACTTTGTTGTCTCTCGGAAGAACACGAGTAGAACCCAATGGTTGCTTATTAAATGGTATGCTGTGAAGAAAATAAGTTCACATACGGTTTGGTGTGTAGAAGTAATTGAGCAGTGAAGTAGTACTTACTCCTTGTGGTGCGGGAATAGAATGAAGTCCTTCTTCGACTCGACTTGCAATGCCCTCTTGATGTAGCCGCAACCCATTCGGTTGAAGCCTAGCCATCGTCGCGGACACAAGCTCGTGGTCGATTTAACCCAACTAGTTGTCGATTCGTCACGACCCATTGCCTCATCGCTCGCAACTCGCATTGAATGTTAAAAAGCGTAATGCAAAATCCTATAGAAGTCATAAGGTCGTACAGCGTGGTGCGATACTCACGGCGTCGAGGATCGTGCGAAAGATAAATATCGATGGCTATCGGTTGAGTACAGATTTTAACAGATCCTCAAAACTAGCTCGAATGTCCCATCCTCCTCGCGGTGGAAATGTCCCTTCGTATCTAACATTGAAGTCGACACGCTCGCTATCTTTCGCTTTGTCAAAGTACCATCCATGGAGCCGTCGAGTCCATATGCCTAGGCGTTCAATTTCTTTGGGAGGCGAGAAGGGCTTTCCATGTCGTAGGCCTTAAAATCATAAGGCTTCACCGTGGTGCATGCGGGCTCTCCTTTACGGGCGAAGGAGTCTCCGAGGCAGGGCGATGGGCTTTTCATGTACACGAGGGGCGCTGTGGCCTTTGTGAGCCTAGCCTTTTAGCGAGGCCTCCGGTGGTTACGTGGTTGTCGTGCTAGTCCTTTTATACACCAGCTCAGTACTTTGTGCGGGGCTCGTCCGCGATCGTGGGAGCGGCGCAGTGCGGTAGGAACCTACAAAGCACGCGCATAATTAAGTAACTTGTTGCAATACTCTTGGAATGGTATAGAAGGCGTGAGGATGTTTACCTTGACCAAGATCGGCGCTGTCGTGGGCCACTTGATGAATGACATCGCGCTGGCCCGAGAGTGGTGATGTCTTCGTTGGGGGAACTTCGAGCACATGTGATAAGAAGGCCGTGGGCGTAGTCCACCGGACCCTCATGTAGCCTTTCCCCAAAGGTGACCATGCACCGTGTCGGTCTCCTTGCATGGAAATGCAACCCCGCGTGCAGCCTCAACAGGAAATCCGTCTTCCGTCAGGGTGAGCTGGCACTTGGTAGGCGCCTGCAAAAAGTGCGCAACTTGAGAGAAAACATATGAAGAGTTACCCTCGCACCATTAAGTTAGGCAATATTAATTATTACCTTAAGCTGGGGACCGGACTTATCATTTTTGGAACCGCAGCTACTTGGTGGGGGCACAGGTTTCTTTACAGTAGGCGGGGGCATTTGGCTCTGACTCTGTGAGATCATCGCCATCATCTCGGCCCTTAGGCGCTCCTCACGTGCCATCATCTCCACCCTCATCTCCTCCTCACGTGCCAACATCTGCACCCTCATCTCCCCCCTCATCTCCTCCGAGATCTCCTCCCTCAGCTGCTCCCTAAGCGTGTCCTTCAGGCGCTCTGCACGTGCCTCCCATGTTCTTGATCTGGTACTCGCAGCAGCATCTTGGAAGTAGGACTTCTTCGTATGCCCGACCTGCGGCAAGCACCGGCCCTTATGGTGGGCTTCCGATCGCAGAGGATAGGATGTCATTTGACCCTTGGCTAAGAAAGGTCCCTGCTCTTTCCTCGACTTACCTCCTCCGCAAGAAGCGATAGTGAATTAGATCCGAAATACAACAGAATGGTCTCTCGCAATGTAGTAAGTTTGATATCTTACGATGGTGGAGGCGACTTGCGCGATAGTGGGGTTTGGTACTACCAGCTGCCCGTCCGCGGTTTTCTTTGTCCTCGCTAATACCCAGTCACGTGCTCGCTCCTCACATATGTGCGAGTAAGGCATCGCTATCCCGGAGTTGGCGCACTCCTCGGCTAGTCGTGCCCATTCTCGCTTTCTTCCTTCGTAGCCGCTTTGAGCCGAGGTGGTGCGGCGTGCGTGTTCAGCCTCTGGGTAGCAACGTTCCTCTGTCTCAGCTCCTCCGCCTCGGGCGTACTCTTGATCCTCGTGAACTCCTCCCAAACATCGGTAGTCACGAACGGATACCTCTCGAATGGTGTACGGCCTTTCATCACGTACTCACTATGCATGTAGACCCTGAAGTGCCTCAGAGCCACACCCATCCTCTTCAAGGCGTACCGCCTGGCATTGTTTTCATCCTCCTCTTCTATAATCCATTTTCCCTTAACCTCGTCCCACAGCCGGTTCTTCTGCTCGACGCTGACCTCCTTTCTCCAATCCTTAACCGTTATGGGAACTCTCTCCCTCACCGTTGCGAGGAATGGCGGTATCGCCCCTTACACTTGGGAGGACCCGTGCAAACGCCCGTCGCATTGAAGTGGAGAATTTGCGGCGTTCTCCCTGTGGCCCCTTTGCTCGGTCCTCGGGCCTTCCTCACCTTACTCGGCCCCTCGACATTTCGAACTTGGCTCGGCCCCTCGACACTTGGAAGTTGGCTGCGCCCCTCAGGAGCACCTTCTACTCTTTCTGGCGATGAGCCGATGCTCTCTAATTGCGACATTTTGAGTTTTCCTATCTCACATGGACATATATTTGACATGAGAGAAAGCAATTCGTAGCTATTATGCAAACTTGATAATAAATCATCCAAACAACAGGTCAATGGATAATTCATAGCATGTCAAAGCAATTCGTAGCTATTATGCAAACTTGATAATAAATCATCCAAACAACAGTCAATGGATAATTCATAGCATGTCATTGTTCTACCATATTGTAGTAGAGTAACAGTGGCGAATGATCTTCAAGAAAAGTCTATATGTTGACCAACTAAATACGTCTGACGATAACACCTAATCTCTAAATAGGTTTGGTCCTAATCCCATTCGAGGATATGTGGTTCGACTAGTTCTGAGCCGTTGTACAACTCGGAGAAAATTTGCGACATCTCCCCTGTTCTCCGGATACACGCCTCGACAACTGTCGAGAGGGTGTGTATCCGGAGAACACCAGGAGACACTACGAAACCTACTCGTGAGTTGTACAACACTTCGAACTTGCCCAACCACATATCCTCAGCTATCAAAAACGTGGACAATTCGAGATCGCTTGCTTATAAATATGCCATTCCAAATATTTATAAATAAGCACTCTCGAGCAGGAGACGTAGGTTCATAAACTAAACTCTAACACATCTTTGAGATAAAAACAAAATAATATCTTTGAAAGTAAACACATGTCTAAACAAAACTTTTATGCTAAAAGTAAACACATGTGTAAACAAAAGTAATATGCTAAAAGTAAACACATGTACTAGTAAGTAGTCCTGCTAGTAACTCAACCTTTCAATCTAATGGACTCAAAATTATTGTTTGGAAATATATCACATGGACTAATTTCGATAATCAGATTACAATAGATCAACTCAACGTGTAACATATGTTGAGGTAAAATACAAAAGTAATATGTAAAAAATGAACACATGTAATATGCATGTTCAAGCATAAGTATATGTCAGTACGTCGTACTCATATATGTCAATAGGATTAATATATAACCATCCAACTAAGACTTTCAAATCGATCAGACAACAAATGAGAATACCGCTTGCTTTTCAAACTTAAAACAAATGAATGAATGAGGTGCATTTGCTAGAGGAAGCTACTCATATAGAGGACGCTACTCATATAGAGGAAGTCAAGCATTGTTTAAGGAGAGAAACTCAATGATTCTTCCATGAGTACATATCTTGACAAAACAAAGGGTAGGGAGCATCTGCGAAGTCCATAATTGACGATGACAAGAAGGATGTTGGGATCTGTGCGGAAAAGGAGAGAACTTGAGCTCCAAATAGATGGAAAGCCCGATCTTTGCCTTTGCGAATGAAAAGAAGTTTATGACCATATGGTTTTCGTTGGTTGCCTCATTTGAGCAAAGAAGCATCGTCAATTCATATAGTATCATTTTGTCTTAAAATTACGAAAAAGCAATAGCTAGCATAGGCTTTTATCTTATCTTCTTCTTGTGCTCTGATTTTTTCAGAAAGGAGACCCACCTTTACCACGATACCTTCCCAATATTTGCGAATAAAGTGAGCTCATATTTTACTCAGCGTTTGCTTGAGACTCAAAAATAGTCTAATGTAATAAATGTTTCTAGATCGACCACGCACAAGTTCTTGTTGAATTTATTACACTTTGGTCATTAGTAGATAGGTTTATGATAAAAAGCACAAGAAAGAAAAATTAAGAATGTTCATTAGTAAGGAACAAAAAAGCGGGGGATACTTCCATAGTGGCATAATTTTTATGATGAATAGGTGCAAGTCGTGAAACAAAAGAAAATGCATAGCATTGATTACCTTCACGATGGGGAAATTTTGCTCGGCGGGGCGCGGGTGGAGGGTGCTCCGGCGGGAAGCGCCGGTGGGAGCTCGAGCGGGTTGACGCCGGTGGGGGTGCTCCGGCGGGTTGGGCCGGTGGGGGTGCTCCGGCGGGTCGGCGCCGGTGGGGAGCTCCGGCGGGAGACGCGCGAGGGGGAGCTGTGGCGGGAGGCGCCGGTGGGAGCTCGGCGAGGAGATGCCGCCGAGGAAGCCGTCGGGAGAGGAGAGCGCGGCGGTGGGGAAATCGCCACTCTCGTGACCTCGTGGGAGCTAGGGCAGACTAGAACGCGTGAGACTTCACCCAAAAAATCTGCTCACTATAAATGGCGAAGGTATTAATTGTGTCGGTTCCTTGATCAAAATCGACACGAATATAAATTAATTGTGTCGGTTCCTCTAACAAAACCGACACTAACAAAGAAATTGATTATGTCGGTTCAAGAGTAATTAATTGTGTCGGTTCCTTGACCAAAACCGACACTAATAACTCATTAATTGTGTCGGTTCGTTGAACAAAACCGACACTAATAATGTAATTAATTGTGTCGGTTCCTTAAACAAAATCGACACTAATAATGTTGGGCAACTAATAATTTAGGGCATTAATTGTGTCGGTTCCTTGACAAAAACCGACACAAATGTAAACAAAATTCACTGTCGGTTTAACAAAAAACCGACAAAAATATAACCGTTACTGTCGGTTTTATAAAAAACCGATACAAAAGTATATGGCATCACAAGAAAACCAATATTAGACATTACTATCGGTTTTCCAAAAAAACCGACACAGATATATTCGAAGACATCACTATCGATTTTTTAGACGAACCGACACAAAGGAGTAGGATATCACCATCGGGTTTTTTAGTGAACCGACATAGATATATGGCATGCGCAAGTCCATTTCTAGGGAATCACTGTCGGGTTTTCAAAGGAACCGACACAGATGAAAGCTGAACTATAATTCCAAATTGTCGTTCAGTCCTGTTTAATCAAAGAGAGAAATTGACATAACTTTTAGAAATATAGTTGGAATTATTTCAAATTCTGCAGAAATATACTTTGAGATACTACAAACATTTTCCAAATAGTATTTTTTGAAAAAAGAGTTAGGACTGATAAAATGTGCCAATATTCACTTTGTAGGCATGATTTTTGCTAGTAAGAGTAGAAAAGTCAAAACTTCTAAAAATGAAATCCAACCTTTTTGAAATTTTTTAGAAATTTACGTTGCACTATTTACAAGCTAGCTTTATCGGTTTTTACTGATAAACCGACACAAATAATGTACATATCTCCTTTTTCCTGCGATAAGTAGCTACATATATACCAGCATGTAGAGAGGTAAAAATTGTGAAAGTTTCTTACGGAGGCAACATAATGCTATTAGCTTAGCCTCATTTATGTGTCTCGAAATTATGTAGATAACATCATATGGAGGACAACGACACATGAACACGCAAACATTTCAAGCACATAGCAAGTGATACAACGACGCACTCCATTTATTTACAATACAACCCTTCTTGATGATCTACACGCATGTAATTTCTTCCATGTGTCTCGTCGTCCCCGCTAAGACAGGCCCCATCTGCAAATGGAGGTATTTCATCGAATTGGTTGTATTCTTCTTCATCTACAACATTTTCAACACCAACAATTCGCCGCTTGCTGTAAAGGACGACATGCAACCTCGGATTGGCGGATCACGCACGTAGAATACTTGGTTTGCTTGCTTTGCAAGGATGAGCAGGTCATCTTTGTAGGCAAGTCTATTGAGATCCACAAGCATAAAACCTCTATTATCGACCTTAACTCCTGTGGAAGTCACACCCACTTACATCGAAACAATGGAACTTGGTATATTCCGTAATCGTGTTCCCAAATTTCTTGATCATCCCATAATCTGAGTTCATTGCCATTGAGGATCCTCCTTTGAGTGATGTTCATCGGATAGAGCATCTATGCTTACACCATTTATTTTGAACAAGACTCTTCGCATCGACTTTCGATGTAAAAGGTGTACCCATTAATATCGCACCTGCCATGTCTTTACATTAAATCTAGGTCCGTCGACCAACCATTTGATGTCCTCACTAACAGAGGCCTCCGCCCTTTCTTTGAACCATGTAACAAATCTATCGTTGTGTTCTCGCATGATGGAAAGCTCATCAATATGTGGATTTTCTTCCGTAATATCAACTTGTCTTTGCTCTATGTACCCGCAACTTCGCTTATGTTTAAAGATCACAAATGCACTTTGCAATACATATCAAACCGTGGCCTTGTTAGTTTCGACCCCACGGTTCCTTTGCCGACAAGTCCCCTCGTGGCGAGATCAGAACACCGATTGCTTGTCTTTTCCGAGATAGTCCACACGTAACTCAATAACCTCTTGACCCATAACCTTCAACGATACTACCCTCAGGCTTCGACCGATTCCTCACATACGACTTTAATATACCCATGTACCTCTCGAATGGATACATGTAACGTAAGAAAGCGGGTCCACATATCTTAATCTCTCTTACAAGGTGAACAACAAGGTGGACCATGGCGTCAAGAATGACGGTGGGAAATGCATCTCAAGGCGACATAGAGTCTGCACCACCTCACTCTGCAAGTTGTCTAGCACATCGGGGTCAATGACTTTGCAGAGATCGTATTGAAGAAGTAACATAGCCGTGATTGCCAACTGACATCCTCGGGCAAAATATTTGGATTGCAACCCAGGGAGCATTTGGGTCATCAAGACATGGCGATCGTGGGACTTCATGCCCAACAACTTCAAATCATCCAAGGACACAAGCTTCTTAATGTTCATGGAGTAGCGGATGGAACTTTAATACCTTGGAGACATTTGCAGAGGTCCTCTTTCTCCTTCTTGGACAGGTGTAGCATGCGGCGGGATGTACGGACCTTTTCCATCCTCCTCGATCACCGCAAGCCTTTGGGCACGATTCCCATGTAGGCCATGTCGCGACGAGCATTCACACCATCCTTTGTCTTTCCAGTATGTTCAGCAGATGCCAACCAAATTATCGCAGACATTCTTCTCAACGTGCATGACATCAATACAATGTCGGACATCTAACTCCTTCGATGACGGTAAGTCCCAAAATATGGACCTCTTCTTCCAAATGGTCCTAGGACGAACAGATTCTGGCTCTTTCCGTCATCAAGATCGATATCCTGCACGTGAAAATACTTGCCTTCCACTCATAGGTTGTGGGGCCGAACGGACTTCCCTCTTCCCATCAAATTTATCATCCATCTTACGGTATCGATGATTTCTAGGTAGAAACCTACGGTGACCCATGAACACAGTTTTCTTGGAATTCGGCAGCCATAGGCTCTCAGTCTCCTCTTCACAAATAGGACACGCTTTGGCTCCTTTAGTACTGTAGCCAGCCAAATTACCAAGGGCCGGGAAATCATTAATGGTGCAAAATACCATAGCCCGTAGGGTGAAATGCTCTTTTTTGTACGCATCCCACACCACGACCCCCTCATTCCACAATTTTACCAAATCCTCGATCAGTGGTGCAAGGTACACATCAATATCATTTCCCGGCTGTTTGAGTCCCGAGATTAGCAACGACATCATGACATACTTCCGCTTCATGCATAACCAAGGAGGGAGGTTGTAGATACACAACAGAACTGGCCATGTGCTATGACGGCTGCTCATGTTACCAAACGGATTCATTCCATCGGTACTCAGCCCAAATCTAATGTTCCTCATTTCGGCACCAAACTCCTCATGTTTCCAATCGATGTTTCTCCACTGAGCCGAATCAGCAGGGTGTCTCAGCTTGCCATCTTCCTTTCGAGACTCATAATGCCAACGCAAAAATTTTGCCTCTCTCGGATTTGCAAACAACCGCTCTAGACGGGGAATGATGGGCAAGTACCACAATACCTTGGCCGGTGCACCTTTATTAGTGACCTCTTCACCGTCGTTGCCTCGGCTCTTACGCTTCTTGTCGTTACGCTTGTCCTTTTGTTTGTACCGGGGCACACCGCAAATTGGACAAACGTGCAGCTCCTGATGTGCATTACGGTACAAGATGCAATCGTTCGGACAGGCATGTATCCTTTCTATTTCCATTCCCATGGGACATAGTAGCTTCTTCGCTTCATAAATGCTTATTGGCAACTCGTTTCCCTCGGAGCGGATCCGATAGAAGAACTAGAAGTGCATTGAAACTTGTATCATCCAACGGTGTTTTGCCTTCAGTTCGAACAATGCAAGGACCGAACCCAACTTAGTGTATTATGCTTTGCAACCTGCGAACAGTGGTTTCGCATCGTCTTCCATCAAGCTTTTAAATTTTTCAAACTCTCTTTCCGTGAAATTACCCTCCACATCCCGCAACATTTGCTCCAAATTCTCCTCCTCAAACATATCAGGCTGCAACTCATCATCCGGTTCAACCGTGTCTTCATTGCATACCGGCAGGGTACTACCTGTCTCCCCGTGATGGATCCAACACGTGTAATTCCTAACGAAGCCACGTCGAATCAGGTGGTCCTCGATTTGAGCTGAGTTGTTAAATCTTCTCAGATTGGTGCAATCAATGCAAGGACAAGATATGAAGTTTACACCCTCCTCACCATGTCTGTTCGCAATTTTTTGAACTCCTTAACACCCCTCTGAAATTCAACGCACTCACACGACTTTTGTCATACATCCATTCCTTACGGTTCATCTGCAATTAAAATTCACACAATAAATTAAGGAAAAACTGGAGCGACAGCAAGCTAGCTATTTGAAATATTGAGACATCATTTCATTTAATATTACCTTTGCAAAATAGAGGACAAGTTCCTGCAAGATATATAAAATGTGTTCTCCCAATCGATACCTAGATTCTTCCCTGGTTTAGAGCTTCCAATTCCCTAGATAGGAGACATACATTTTTAACATCAACAATGATATCAAACAATCTAATTATGTAGTGCAGTAGCCTACAGATCTTTTGACTACAACGAAACAAAACAAGGGTACCAACGATGACTCCTAATCTCTAAATAGGTTTGGTCCTAATCCCATTCGAGGATATGTGGTTCCGACAAGTTCCTAAGCCGTTGTACAACTCCAGAGAAAATTTGTGACATCTCGCTATTCTCCATATACACATCTCGACAACAGTCAAGAGGGTGTGTATCCGAGAATACCAGGACACGCTATCAAATCTCTACTCAGCTTGTACAACACAGCTCGAGAACTTGCGGCACATATCCTCGAATCTATCAAAGAACGGACAATTCGAGATCGCTAAGCTTATAAATATGCCATTTAGTTGGTATATTTATAAATAAGCATCCTCGAGCGGAGACGTAGGTTCCGCACCCTAAACTCTAGCATTCATCGGTGTGATAATAATAATTCCATATTAACATCAAAGCACTACAAATTAAGATAATTAAATACATGTGTACATACTTGTGAAATAAAGGGTGTGAAATCTGATAGGACATACACAATACCAGTGCAATCTAAATTTTATTCGCGACATATCAAAATTACATAGTGCAAAATTAAAGGGGTTTGAAGGAATGCTCACATTTTGAAGAAAACCACAAATTATGCAAAATGAGGGGAAATCTCCTCAAGTTAGGGCTTCAAATTTACCCTCTTAACACCCACCCTTGAGGATTTCAAATTTTCTCACCCAAGTATTGCTTCCAACCACAAAATATGAGCTATTTTTTCTGGTGGTGGCGGAGAAACCTCCTCTGGAACAATAACAGAGAAGAGTTTAGCTCGAGTGGTATAAATAACCTAACGAGGTACATCACTATCGGTTCTCATGTAAAAAGCGATAGTGATGTGATCATGCACATCACAATCGGTTCTTATAAGACAAGCGATAGTGATTATCATGGTCATCACAATCGGTTCCCACATAAGAAGCGATAGTGATGAGGACGTACACATCACTATCGGTTCTTATTTAAGGAGCGATAGTGATGATAATGCACATCACTATCGCTTCTCACAAAAGAACCGATAGTGATGAGAACGTTCTCATCACTATCGGTTCTTTTGTGAGAAGCGATAGTGATGTGCATTATCATCACTATCGCTCCTTAAATAAGAACCGATAGTGATGTGTACGTCCTCATCACTATCGCTTCTTATGTGGGAACCGATTGTGATGACCATGATAATCACTATCGCTTGTCTTATAAGAACCGATTGTAATGTTCCCATTCCATATCACTATCACTTCTAACCTGAGAACCGATAGTGATTATGATTAATGCCTCTCCTAAGTCATTTATCACAATCGTTTCTTCCTAAAAACTTAAGAACCGACACAGATGAAGCGATAGTGATGTATCATTCTGTAGTAGTGTCTATGACGACGGTTCTCATGCTATTAACCATTAATTGACCCTTACGAACTGATGTCGCTCGGAATTCCACCTTTTCTCCTCTAGGGCTCTCAATGGATACAACCCTTCGACCACAATCCAAAACTGTCTTATGCTTGGTTAACCAGTCCATTCCCAAAATGATATCTAAAACTTGGGCATCTAGAATAATCAAGTTCGCTAGGAACTCTACCCCATTAATTATTAGCTTCACCCCCAAACACCCAAGGTTAGATCTTAACTCAGATCCTGGGGCTTGTACTAGCATCACACACTTAAGATTTTTCATGCTCAAACCATTTTCAGATGCAAAAGCTCGAGAGACAAAGGAATGCGAAGCTCCTGAATCAAATAATACTGTTGCGGGTACTGAGTTTACCAAAAACTTACCCAGTACGACGTCTGATGCTTCCTGGGCTCCATCGGCGGTGATGTGGTTGACTCTGCCTCGAATAGTAGCTTGAGGCGTCACTCCTGCCTGTCCAGCTCCTCGATTCGCTCCCGTCATCGGTGCCTTAGCAGGTGTCGTTCCAAGGTTGAAACGCACTGGCGTGATTCCTCCTTCTGGGACATCTATTAGCATAATGCCCCAGCTCATTGCAACTGTAGCACCTTCTGGCGGCTGACTGCTGCACTCCCCCTTGAGCATTGTTACCTTGGGCCGGCGTCTGATAACCTTGTCCTGATGGTCGCGGTGCAGGTGTTGCTGGCTTGTTAACAGCTTGTGGTTGGAACCTAGCAAACTGTTGCGGTGTCATCCTCATTCGCAGGTGGTTAGGCGTCCACGGGTTAGTCATCAGCGTTTGCGATTTTCCCCAAGCTCCTTGCGCTTATCCTCCAGAATCAAAGCCTTGTTTACCAATTCTTGGAAATCTGGAAAAGTGTGGGTAATCAGCCCCACTTGCAGCCCTGAGTTTAGTCCTTTCATGAAGCGGGACTGCCTGGCCTTGTCCGTCGCTACGTCCTCAGAAGCATAGCGAGCTAACTGCGTGAATTTGTTTAAGTAATCGGCCACCGGTTGGCTTCCTTGCTTAAGCGCCCTGAACTCTTCCTTTTTCAGGTCCATCATCCCTTCCGGTACATGGTACTGGCGGAAGGCCGTTGCAAACTCTTCCCATGTGATTTCCATGGGTGCTTCATGAGCAGCACAATAGTTCTCCCACCATTCTGCAAATTCCTCTCTAGGCGATGGGATGCGTAAAGAACCTTCTCATGGCCTTCACATTGAGTGATGTATAATTTCCTCTCAATGGTTGTCAGCCAATCATCCGCTTCCAAGGGATTGACATTTCCTGAGAATGTTGGTGGTCGGGTCCTCATGAAGTCCGACAACTTGGAGTAAGGACGAGGCCCGCCATTGTTGTTCGACGGCGTGGGGTTGTTGATCGCAGCCATATTGGTCATCTCTTTGCATCATAGTGCGCATCAACCGAGTTTGCGCGAGAAAAAGCTCCCAAGTTCTGCATATCCACTGGCGGTGCTTGCTGCGGTGGTGCTCCTTCATTGGGATTGTTGCCTGAGCGCAGACCACTTCCTGAAGCCCCATTGTTGCCGCGAGTGTTCACCATCTGCTTGATTGCTTCTTGGGTTAGGAAAGATAGATGTAGCATGGATAAGATGCAAGAATTTCTAAGGCGGGGGAAACAGGTTAAACCCAACTTAAATAATCTTTATTATTATTACTTGGTATGGTTGCTTACAATGCCTAAGGGCTTTGCAACACATACTGCACACTCAGCAAACAATTAAGAACCAAACTAAACATGCAACCTTAACGTCTACTAAAAGATAAAGGCTAACTTAAGAACGCGACTCAACACTCGAGTCTCAACACAACTCTAAGACCAACTCTCACTCATCCAGCCACCCTGGCTGGGACTGATCCGGTGCATACACCGGTGGGTGGGCTGGCATGGGTGCGAACCTATCCTGGTGACCCTCTGCTGGCTCCTCAGGCTCCCACTCACGCTCTTTCGGGTCTTCTTCTTCCTCCTCGGCGACCTCATCCGGCTCCTGGACGACCTGGTCCGCTAGCTCCTCGGCCACCTGCAAGGCTTCCTCCACCTGCCGATGACTCGGCTGCGGCGTCCACGGGTCTTTGAAGCTCTCGCTCCGCCACTCTCGGCGCCTCACCGCAGCTGTCTCCGGCTCTGCCCGCAGTGTCCTCGGTGATCCTCCGGGCGGTGGCGAACTCAAGCAAGGTGTCTTGCGAGAGCACACTCTCCCTCCACGATCCGGCCGACGCCGCACGCCGCACCGTCGGGTGAAGTCGAAACTCGCGGTGTCGCGGGCTCGTAGGCGTAGTCGTGGTAGATCCGTCGTGAGCAAGTCTAGCGCCTCACGAACTCCGGTCTCGTAAGTGAACCTCCGGGCGGTGATGTGGATCGATGCAGTGGTCTCGTCGCACTCTCGGCGAAGATGATCGACTGCGTAAGAACCCCGATGCACACCGTTGACGTTCCAGTTGCTTCCTCGGTAGAGCGGACGATCAAAGCCTCCAATCAATTGAAGAACTCTCCACAGCTCCATGGCATAGCCACCCTGTCTTGACTCGAAGGACTGGAAGATCGGCATCTATTCAAAACAAAATTTTGAATAAGATCTCCACTCGAAATGGCAACGAAAAGAAGGTAATTTAGCAAGGATGAGAGTAGAAGGATGAGATAAGCCAAGAGTTTCATATTAGTCAATTTTACCGTTTTCTTTAGAAAATAATTTTGGACACTCCTAAGAGATACCAACTACCTAGGGCCAAGACATATAGTCAGTATGGCTCTGATACCACCTCTGTCGGGACCCGAATTTGCAAACCCGGACCCTCTGTGTATACCGCACTAGTCCAGGATCACGCTAGTGCACACAGGCTCAACATAGATGCTATCATAGTCACACACAGCGAAATATAGCATAAACTTCATTAATTAATAATAACTGTTGTCTTACATGAATAATGCCTCACAGGGCTTAAAAAGAGTATCAGTGAGAAGCAGCGGAAATAGAATAAACGCAGTGGCGCTCGATTCGCCACAGCAACCGACGAGGCTCGGACCTAAGCATTCGCATCCAAGTAATCCTCCTCCATGAATGGTATAGATTCCTCTTCTTACGAAGTTGTTGTTGTTGGGGTGAGTACATAAAGCACTCAACAAGTTGTGCACAACAATGCAAGTCTAATATTCTATATGCTTGGCTTAATCCAAAGGAATGGCTAGTAAGGGTATTTTGCAATAAAGCGACATTTAACAAGAATACAATAAATAGATTGGAAAGCGATAAAACAAATACAGAAATTAATAAATTCAGTATTTACAAATACACCAAGTTTCCAATCCTAAATTAATTTTCCACTTTCCATGGCACCTTGCCATCCCAACAAGTTTTGTTTAACAAAAGTCTAACTCTTAATCTGTAATTCTCGAGCATTGCCCAATACCGTGAGCACGGCTATTCGAATAGATTGTACACTCTGCGGAGGTTATGCACTTTACCCACACGATACAACCAAACACCACCAAGGCGAGTGATCATAACAAAGCCTTTACAATGCTACACCTAGACCCAAGATCTTGCTCGCTAAGGTTTCAACATCAAGGGTTAAACCACCACAACAGGCCCCCTCTTGCGCCATGTGAGTTAAACCGTAACCGGGACTCACTATTCACCACGACATGATCAAATCTAGGTTTCACAAATTATTCACTAAGGCTGTCCCATTCCGCACATGTGGTTGCAAGAGAGACTCAGTCAAAGGCTTGCAAGGTTAAGTCCTTAAAGTGATTAAGGCAAGACTTCCACATACCCCGCCAAACTGGCCCACCTTGGCACACCGCCCTTGCCACTTGCCTCAATCTAAAATCATTACCACCCCAGTTGATTACCAAGCACCACATGCCATCAACATTTCAATCCCGATGTGTGACCTCCTCGCCACGACAACTTGATATCATTGTGTGACAACACATGACACACCAATTCATAAACATTGTTCCATATTCCATTAGTCAAGATTAAGTATCGACATTCGGACACATGTGATGACGTGGCATGGCTAAGCAATCTATGACGATCTAACTAGCCCATGTTGATTATCAACTATAATTCCACATCCTAGGGTGACAAATAGATCATGGCATATAATTGACAAGGTATGGTTTAATTCAAATAGGCATATTATCTAATTCCCAGATTAATTGAAATCATTTATACACATAAAATATCATGCATAATGTTTAAAAGACAAAATAGCGATTTGGTGAAAATTAGGTGCAACATGATCAAAGCACAACTTGCCTTGGAGTAGGTGCTGGTCTTGATCTGAGTTTGGGTCTTGGGCGACGAATCTTCCTCCTGATCACCGAGCGGTTCAACGTCTACGCTAAACGATGCCAAAATAGCAAATAAACACCAAACCAGAGAGCAAACAAAATCCAAAAATAAAATAAAATTCACCAATAAATAGATATTGATTTTACAATTTTTTAGAAATTTGAATAACTCAAATCCGAGTTAAAATGCAAAAGATATAGCCTTTTGAAGTTTGAATAAATCAAAATACGAAAATAGAATTTCGATTTTTCTCAATTATTTTCTATTGGAAAAGATCTTTATTGCGCAACGCCGACGTCAGCCCGACTCGGACCAATCGGTGCCGACACGTCGCTGGTCCATGGACTCGGTCCACGGAACCGCCTCGTCCACCGTGGGCGCGCCCACGGCGCCTCGCGCCACGCGACCCGACACGCGGCGCATCGATTGGCTGCGACGCGCCGTCGCCGATGCTCGACACGCGCACACGCTCTGCGCTGACGATCCGACGACACCGATCTACCCTACATGGCTCAATCCCGATCGTCTATTCGGATCTAACGGTTAGAAATTTACCCGGCGAAACAACGATGAAGAAGCGGCGTGGCTTGATCCGACGGTTGGCGAAGATCCAACGGATGCGCGGCTTCGAGACACGGCGCGGGCTTGCACCGAGCGGAGGAAGACGACCACCCGAACGGCGTTTCGACGCGACTCCGGCGAGAAGAAGGGGCAGACTCGACGCGACACGACGCGAGGAACTCGGATCTGGAACCGATTCGGCGGGAGGATGCCCGACGGCGGCGAAATGGCGCAAAAACTCGCGGCGGCACTGCAAAGAACTACGGCGAGCTCCTGAGCGATGATGGCAGCGAAACAGGCGAAGAGGCTAGAGCTACTGGCTGCGCAAGGGAACGAGGAACATCGGTGCGCGGCTGCGGCTTTTATAGCCTCGGCATGCGCATGAGGAAGGGAACCCTAAATCACGCGGCGGCGGCAAGCGGCGCGATTCGAAACCGAATCGGAGACGACGACTGGAGACCGGCCGATCCAAGATGAGCGGCCAAGATTAGATCCGAAGCGATACGATCCGATCCGCTCTATCCAAATCCAACGGACGAGATCTAAACTTACCAAAACAACGCGAAGCGATCCCGACCACTTGATCTCGATCCAACGGCTCGCAGCACTAGGGTTTCGCGAAAGGAGGCAGCCATCTGATCTTCATCCAACGGTCACACGCGCGCGGCATGAAAGCGGTGACGGGCGCACAACAATGGGCCACGCGACGCACGATCTTTGGGCTTGGCCCATCTTCGTTCACTCGATTTTCAAAAGCTTTTTGATTTAAAATAATTCCCGAAATTAGATTAATCTATTTTAAGTAATTAAAATATCAGAAAAATCCTTAAAATTCTCATAAATACTTTGAGACATTCGAGCTCAAATAAAATATTTTTGGTAAAACTTTATATTAACTTTATCTATATATATTTAGTTTTCACCAAAGGTTCAATATACTTAATTAAAATAAATTTAGATAATTTCTGGAAAAATCCAATAAATTCAGAAAATCACAAAAATGCATGTGAGCGAAATTATAAGCCAAATTTTGGGATGTTACAGTAAGGTCAACCGTGTTTGTCCGTGGTTGATAACCAAAGGAGCCGTGGTGTAGCAATTGCAGGGTTCGAATCCATTCTGATTGGAAGCCGGATCGTCAACGTCGAATTCTCCACCAATCGACTTACTACTACCTGTTGAAAGATCGGGCCACCGTTCCCATGAGAAGGGACACTTCGCCTCCTTGTGCCCTAACAAAGTGGAGATCAAGCCAAAATCATCAACAACGAGGCAAACTGGCCTTGAGCAAGATAAGAAGATCAAGAGAGGTCCAAGTAGCCAAACTTGTTTCAATTGCCTAGAAAAGGGACACATTGGTAAAAATTGTCCCAAGGGTAAATCTCCTAGGCCAACTCTTTACAATGATCATTATTTGCTTAGGAAAGACAAAAATGGTAATTTGTTTGCCAAATTTGTCAATTCTCCTAAGTGCTTGCAAAATAATGATATTCATTTGCTTAGGAAGAGCAAAACGAGAAATGCGTTTGCTAGATGTGTTTGTACTTCTAAGTCCACTCAAAACAATGCAAACAGTTTTCTTAGAAGGAATAGTAATTGCAAACCATTTGCTAGAATTGCTAAATCCTCTAAGCCTTTTCATAAAAATGTTAATCATGTGCTTAGAAAGGATAAAATTAGAACTAGAAATAGGACTCCTAAGCCTCCTCATTACCATGCCAATAAATCGCTTAGGAGTCATAACAAATGCAAATCTTTTGCTAGTCATGTTAGTTCACCTAAAACCAGTAATGTTAGGGCTATTTGGGTTCCTAAATCTCTTGTGACTAACATTTTTGGACCCAACAAAAATTGTGTACCAACAAGTGCCTAAAAGATTTCTAGGTACTTGGAGGGCATTGGATGTTTGGCTTATTCAAAAGGGAAGAGGACTTCATCACTTGCAAAATGGAGCCAAGCATGAAGACCATCACTTCAATCATGAACCAATGCCATATTGGGTAACAAGTATTTAAATTTATAATTTTAGCTTATAACCTTGTGTAGGTTATAGTGCATTATCATGAAAATCAATTTAAATTGCTTGTTCATGTCCTTGCTCATGCCCAACGGCTAGTTTTCTTGTAGAGGCTATATAAGAAGCCTTGGGGGCTGGCATTTGGTTGTGGTTGTGATTTTATAGAGTTCATTGCTCTTTATGGTTGAGTTGTGCATGTGTTGCACTCTCCAATTTGGTTTTTGAGCTAAGAGTAAGCTCTAATTGCTTGTGTTGCAATTAGGAGAGGATTGAGAGCCTCTTGTGAATGTGTTGCACTTGAGGGGAGCCTTGTGCATGTGTTGCACTTGGTGAGGATTAAGCTAGAAGGCTTGGCTTATTACTCTTGGTGTTTGCTGACACCTAGACAACGTGTGGAGGCGTCGTGCGTGGAGACCTTCTCAAGGAGATTGTGAGAAGGCCCGGCAAAGTTGTTAAGGTCGGAGCTCGCCTACCCGGAGGGGGAAAGAGCTACCACTAGTGGAATCGAGGCGGGTGATCAATTCGTGGAGTCGGTCCAAAGTGGTTTGGGCTTGCCTCAACGTGGATTAAGGGAGACCGGCAAGTCTCCGAACACCACGGTAAAAAGTATTTTGTCTCCTTGTGTATGCTTGCAATTCCTTATTTACATTGTTGCAATTTACATTCCTAGAATTAAATTGCTTGCTTGTCTTTATGATTGTAATTTATTGTTAGAGACATAATTAGCTAGTGCACTTAGTGAGCCTAGTTGACTTAGGCTTTTAATTGTCAAAACCGTAGTTTATCGCTTCTGCATCTATTATCATTTAGGTTTTGATATAAGGGTACTTAGGCGAGATTTTAATTAGAAGAATTTTTAAAGCCGCCTATTCACCCTCCTCTAGTCGGCATCATCGATCTTACAATGGGTTTTTTAAAACTTTTTATATATTTTTTTCCAGTATATGTATTATGTAATGTTGTAGCATATATATTCTACTGTAGATGTATTATGTATGGTGTATGTTATGCACAATATTAACAAAGCATCACTAAAGCATAATTCAAATACATTAAAGCATCATAATATTTAATTATTACATTGTACATTCACAATCGTTCACATTTCACTTAAGCTTTAGCATGTGGCTTGTAAAACTCGCCCTTCGGGTTGGTAACTTCTCGAATAATGAACCCAGCCATCTGCTCTTGAAGGGCTTCAATTTCGCTGTCGAGTAGGTTGTTGGTGCCCAGCTTCACGCACTGTCATTGAAGAAATTGAAGTATTAATTAGTGTCGTCGTCTTTATAAAGAAAAGTAGGCGTCAACATGTAATGATATACCATCTCGTCATTGTAGTCGGTACTGTCAGTGACGAACGCGTGCATATGTCATTACGTAGTATCCACATAAATTGTTCCCTTGCTGCTGTCTCAGGCACGAAAAATCGGTTTTTATTCTGAACTTCTACGTGAATGGACGATACCGCTGGCTCTACTTGTGGTATTTTGTGTACGCCATGTGCATGGTTTGAATAGTCATTAAACTTAATTAGGTGCAATGGAATGGAAGATTACTGGAGCAATAACGCAACGACCGAGTTTACCTGTCTAGCAACTCTATTATTTCTTTGTAATCGTCAGTCAGTTTCCTCATTGAGTCCAAGACAGTGATTGTGCTATCATTTAACATGATGACGAGGAGGATCCAGTGAAAGCTGCAGACGCCAATTAGTCATCACATAGTGTTGTGCATGAAATGTGTGAGACTAGTAGGCAGGGAAACACGTACTGAAAGTTATAGGGTAAAAGTACGTAGGTCTTGTCTTGTAGCTTTAGTAGCGCCTTGAGTACGTACTCCTCAATCTTTTTCAGCGTGTCTGGATCTTGAAGAAGTTTGCAGTTGACAAGGTCCAGGTCGAGGAATCCTACCCTTTCATTTAAATCCGCTCTGAGTGTCATTGCCTCTATTCTACATAAGAAAGAAGTCAGACCCCCAATTTAAAGGTACGTGAATGTACATCATGAATTATACAAGAGACTTGAAGAGTCCACATTCTTACTATAGACACGTCCAGGGCGTCTCATTGGAACAACTGGTAAATTTCTGTGTTCTACCCACAAAATGTCATTCACGTTGTGAAAATCCACATCTTTGTATCTGACGGGGAACACATCGCTCTTTGTCTCTTGGACAAACTGCCGGTACCATTGATGTAGACGCCATAACTGTGTTGTCAGTTTGTGCTCCTCGTCTGGATCCATCAATGCTTCCCTGTTAACGAACGGCCACTTTAGAGGGGGCTCCTACCCTTTAGCACCCCCTTGGTCTATAGCAACAATTCCTTTACCACCATCTCCTTTAGATTTCTTCGTAGAGATGCGCTCGTATTCTGATCGTTGGTTAAGTTGAGGAGATTTAGTTGCCCTTCCTGTCTGTTTAACCATCGCTAATGCCAGGAAGAAATCCCTTTTGGCAGCTTCGATTACAACCTTATCAGGTGGTGGCGTCTTTTTGAAGTGAGCTGTTACGCTGGTGTCTACTTCCTTTCTAGTTTCTTCTTCGGTCAGGTCATATGCTCGTTTCTTAAGAGATTGTGCTGGCTTCACAGATGAGGAACTTTTCCTTCTAACCGTGAAGAATTTTGAGATCGCGGTGCTCTTTGATTATTTTTTGTGGCGCTGGAGCAGGAGAAGGACTTTTTTGGGTGACGCCGGAGGAGGACTTTTCCTGGGTGGATAGTCCGCCTCGTCATCATTATTATCATTGTTGTCGTTGTTGTCATATGAGGACTTTTCCTGGGTGGATTATTTTTTGTAGCGCTTGCGTCACGCGATGAATGTGCCCAGGCTTTGTCCAAGATTATTTTTTCACTCCTCGCGCAGGATATCTACCTCAACTTTACGGTATCTGTTAACCTCACTATCCACTGATACTCTGGCGTATCCCTAAGGAATTGGGCGGTTATGCAACATCTGCCCCTCGATGCATGGCCAAGCCACCCCTTCAACCACCTTAATGGTAATGTTCACTACGTGCAGGTGCAGACTGCAATCTGTCGGCTCTACAATTTTGTCCACGGGAAAACTACAGGCTGAGTCCTCTTCGAGAGGCCCCGCGTACGCTTGGCTACTTTTACGAGCACTGGTGGACTCTCGAGCTGGTGGCCGAAGTCATGTAACTGACGTTCGCTGAGGACGTTCACTAGCATTTCTTGCATCCTTTGCATCTTTTTTTCTAATTGCATTTCCTTTTTCTGCATCCGGCCTTCTATTTCTCGTACACGTGTATCCAACTGTTCTTGTCTGGATTTCTTCAGACGCCTATAAATTTCGGCGTCCTCTGGGTACACTGCTTTCCAGGGCACCAAGCCGAACCCTCTGGTGCGGGTGCTCTTTGTTACCCAGGGTGCGTGTTAGCCCGTCGTTCTCCCTTCTCGGCTGGAAGGATCCCTGGGTAGCTTGGGCGTGGGCATCTACGATCTTCTTCGAGATTTCCTCGTCTTTCTCGCTTTTGAAGCTTAAGCTACCATCATCCGTCGGAGTAGCTCCCCTCGCAAGCATCCAGTACTTCCATCTTGGGGCCATCTTGAATGTCGCAGGAACAACTCCACTACGAGTTAGCTCTTCTTCCCTTGCATCCCACTTGGGCAGTTTCTTCACATAGCCACCGATGCCTAGTACATGGGGGTAAATTTTCTTGTCCGAGTTTGCCTTGTTCTGTTGGTTCATAGCCTGTGCTTCATTAGACTTCTTATAATGCATGAATTCATCCCAAAATTGCCTCAACCTCGGGTATCTATCAAAGTCCGGCGTTTGATCCTTCTTCACATACTCCTTATTTAGCTTTGTCTTCCAATTCTTCCATGTGGATCCCATGACGGTTAGTGCACGTTTCTTGGCAAGCTCCAACTGATCTTCGGGGAACTTGAACTTGGCTGTCAAATATGTCCACAATGTTTCCTTGATTTCATCGGGAACATACGACAGGCAATCGCCACGGCATGTCCATGATTTGTAGGTGATGGGCACATTATCTCTAGCCAGGACCCCGCATGATGTCCGATATGAACCAAGAAATGATGCAGGTATAGCTAGTTGGTTCTTCGATTAAATTAAGCCCCACGATCACCTTTCGTTCACTTTTCCGCAACTTGCTGGGACCTTGGCCATGACACTGCCTTCGTTCACCTTGTCTGACCCTTCATTTTGACCATTTCATTAGTCGTCTGGCCCTGCTAATTAATTACCCCGTCTACGTGAAGAATTTCATCGGGAAGCACATCCTACTAAAGAATTACCTTGTGTACGTTTGTTGCCTCGGGTTGCTCCAGGTTGAGGAACCTTGTCGGGCTATGGTCCGGGCTTTGGTTCAAGGGCTCAGTGCCATTCAGCACTTGTCCCTGGTTAGAGGCCATGTGTAGCAAGTTTATCTCAAATTTTAAATAAACAAGTTCATGAGATGAATGTTGGCACAACTTGAATCACCATTTTGTCGTGTGTTAGAGTTGCTAATATCAACGTTTTGCATATATAAAGCGTAATCACCATTTTGTCGTGCTTTAGAGTTGCTAATTTCATTTTTGTATATATAAAGCGTAATCACCTGATTATACATAGGTAATCATGGAACATGTATGTAGAAAATGATAAATAAAGCAAGGTAGGCATGAAATATAAATCATATACATCCATGCCACCATTATACAACCATGCCACCATTAAACATACATACAAATTAATTACATACATACATACACCAGTAAACACAAGAATTCATAGTACTAGCTGTATGGTTACACTGAATTGCTATCACACTCCAGCAGCTCTGGCTAAAAGGGCAAACTAGCTAGGAAGTTAACTGTTAGTGAAATAAGAAACATTATGACACCATGCTTTTAAAGATGAAACTTAGATAATCAGAACAACCCAAATTAAATCTTGGTAATAAGATTATAACAACCTGCAACTATTATTAAATATAAGTTATTTTATAGGCCACCATACATGGCTTATCTCAACGTGACAATACTCTATGACTTTTCATATTAATCTAGCACAATGTTGACCAATGATTCTTGGTTCATGTGCAGCTTTCAGGCAATTAAATTAAATGGCTGGTAACTGAGTGTTGTAATTAATGAACAAAGAGAGAAGTCAAGACACCCATGTTCATCCCTCACATATGCATGCAGTATCCAAGGAGACATGGAAGTGTTTATTGTTCAAGACGAAAAATAAAACATGGGGATCGTATTGGATTGGCCATCTTGTATTGTTCCAAAACAAAAGGATGTATTTGAATGCCAATATTATTGCAAGGATATTTCAGCTAACTTAAATCTTTTGAATGTTATATGGGTGTCCTATGTATTATGAATTTTGGGGAAAATCAAATGTACAATTGATGAAGATGCCCCAAATCATGGTTCGCGCATTTCAAAGGTCCCATATAGTTCCAAAAAAATATAGATACAAGATAAATGAAAATATGCATGTACCCATACTGCCTGGCAGCAACCTGTGGGTGAGTCACCTGGTAGCCTTGTAGAATTGGAACATAGTAAAGGTAAGTCCAGTTAGCAGATAGTTACTATTGTCATCGATGAAAGTTTAAATAGCTAATTAGTTCTAGGGGAATTTCATCTACGCAAATGCAATAAACTTAGCAGATAGCTATCTAGATTTTCCATGATTTGAAGGCTATAATAGATTAGCCTACCACATCATGAGAGTCCTGCAAAGATACTATAAAAACCTCTACTTCAGAATCAGAATTGGATATGGACATTGCTGACCAAGGAGACATTATAGGTGATGGATTGAAAGGTTCAACACAGGCCATGCTCAGCTTACTACCATATTCCTCCCATGGTTTAATTCAAACCAGCGCCACAAAGCATATGGTGGTAAACTTCACAGCTATCAAAATATAAAGATCATTTGGACTAAAAAATCATTGTTATTCGTCCAGTAACAGTGATGTCTATAATCAATATTTTTTGGTTAAATGTGTGACATGAATCAAGCTATGCAAGTTAGTAAATCAACAAATTAGAATTATTAGGTTCACATGCAAATCTAAAATTTCTGGGCAACCACTGGTATCTGCATTACTTAAGTCTTTGCTTCAGAGCAGAGGTGGCCGAGGGGAGGTGTCGTCGGGGAGGGGCCGGCGTGGAGGAGGGCCGATGCGGGGAGCACAGACGCGAGGATGACGGTGTAGGCGGAGTGGTCGCGGCGGATAGGGTACAGACGAAATCGGCAAGAAGAAACAGGCAAAATGGCTAAGTGTGGGGAAGGGGGCGCGTTGTGTTTATATAGAGAGGAGCATTACTGCCAGTTCCACGACATAAACCGGCAGTGATGTATCACCTCTGCCGGATGACCCTAGAGCCGGCAGTGATGCCTCACCATCTTTGCGGGGTGATCCTAGAACTGGCAGTGATTCCCCACATCTCTGCCGGGTGATCTTTGAACCGGTAGTAATGCCTCTTCATCTCTGCCGGGTTACCCTAGAAACGGCAGTCATGCCTCACCATCTCTGTCGCGTTACCCTAGAACTGGCAGTGATGCTCCCTGCCCCCCATTTTGCATACTATATTAATATTGTTTGTTAAATATCTATAGTATAGTACTAATCAATACTCCATATATTACAAATTGAAGCATGTCCTTCATACAAAATGTTTAGATTAATATTGTTTGTAAAATGTCTGTAGTATAGTAATAATCAATACTCCATATATTACAAATTGAAGCATGTCCTTCATACAAAATGTTTATATTAATTGTTTGTTAAATATCTATAGTATAGAAATAATCAATATTCCATATATTACAAATTGAAGCATGTCCTTCATACAAAATAAAGCATATCCTTAATTAATACAACTAAGGTACAATTTGACCTTCGTTATGATCGCGGCGTATGTACGTAGCTTCCTCACTGTCTTCCATGAGACCTAGGTTGACGTTCTCACCGAAAGGAGGAAGCTCATCGAATTGGTTGTAGTCTTCCTCGTCGACTACATTCTCAACTCTGACAATCCTTCTTTTTCCTTGAAGAACTACGTGGCGTTCCTTCTCAGCTGGATCCCTTACAAAGAAGATTTGTGTAACGGCATTAGCAAGTATGAATGGTTCTTCTCTGTATTCGATGTGTTTGAAGTCCACGGTAGTGATACCGTACTTGTCGATGTTCATGCCCACAGGGAGCCTGACCCACTGACACCGAAAGAGAGGGACCTTCAAAGGCCCATAATCGAGCTCCCAAATCTCTTCTATGAATCCGTAGTAAGTCTGCATATTGTCATTGCTGTCGTAGGCATCTATACGGACATCGCTGTTCTGGTTGGTGCTCTTGTTATCTTGTGCTCTCGTATAAAATGTATATCCATTGATGTCGTATCCTTCAAATATCATAATTGTATATGATGGTCCATGAGCCAACGCTCCCAACTGAGCACACTTTGTCTGCGTATGCATCATGTGTCTAAGCAACCAATGTCCAAAGTTATCTTTGTGCTCTCTCGTGATCCAAACCTCAGACTTAAATGGGTTTTTCCTTCTTAGCATGTTCTTGTGCATGTCGACATATAGGGCCGCTACAACTGATTGGTGCAGAACTGTAAAATGTTCTTGCGTGAGTGAAGCACGATCATTAGTACGGATCGATTTCTGACCTAGTGTCCCTTTCCCTTGTAGCCTCCCCTCATGGCGAGATATTGGCACACCAATCGGTTTGAAATCTATGTAATCGATGCAGAACTCAGTGACCTCCTCGGTTCTCCAACCTTCGGCAATACACCCTTCCCGCCAATGTCGATTACGAACATATTTCTTCACAACCCCCATGAACCTCTCGAAAGGGTACATCTGATGTAGAAACACAGGGCCAAGAAACTGTATCTCTTTCACAATATGAACAATGAGATGACCATAATATCGAAAAAGGATGGAGGCAAGCACATCTCAAGCCGGCATAGAGTGTGGATCACATCTTGCTGCAGCTTATCCAGTTTCAACGGATCAAAGACCTTATGTGAAATCGCATTGAAGAATGAACACAACTTTATAATTGGGTCTCGCAATTTCTCTAGTAGAACACCCCTAATTGCAACAAGAAGCATCTGTGTCATCATCATGTGGCAATCATGAGACTTCATGCCAATTAATTTTAAGTCTTTCATTGAGACTAGCCTCTTTATGTTGGTAGAATAACTGGACGAAACTTTGACATCGGCAAGCACTCACACACGCTAATTTTCTCTTTCTTGTTAAGAGTGTAGCAAGCTGCGCGAAGGTACTTTTCGCCTTTACCCAAGTCTTCATGATGCAGCTCCTTCCTGAGTTTCATATCTTTTAGGTCCATCCGTGATTTGAGTGTATCTTTTGTTTTTCCAGGTATGTCTAGTAAAATACCAAGCAAGCTGTCATACACGTTCTTCTCTACGTACATGACGTCGATTGCATGTTGAACATACAGGTGTGGCCAATAAGGTAGGTCCATAAATACTGATCTCTTTTTCCACAAAGGAGCTGTATCACTAGAACTCGGGATTGATGTACTATCGGCTCCCTTTCCATGTATAATTTTAATATCCTTTATGGCCGCAAATATTTCTTTGCTGTTGCGATGTTTTGGAGCTGAAGCAGTCTCCTATGTACCATCAAAAGCTCTCTTGTTGTTGCGATATAGTTGGTCCTTGCGAAGGAACCTACGATGCCGCATGTAACATGTTTTTCGACAGTATTTTAGCCATCGACTACCTTGTATCATCCAAACAATGGACGCATACATTGAATCCTTTTATAGTCTGGCCTAAAAGATTACCAAGAGCAGAGTAATCATTGATGGTTACAAAGAACAATGCGCGTAGCATGAAGTTCTCTCTTTTATACGCATCCCATACCCATACACCGTTGTTCCACAATACCAAAAGATCTTCAACCAGTGGTTTGAGGTACACATTGATATCGTTGCCAGGTTGCCTCATCTCTTGGATCAGCAGCAGCATCATAATGTACTTCCACTTCATACAAAGTCAAGGAGGAAGGTTGTAGATACATAGAGTCACCGGCCAAGTGCTATGACGACTACTCATGTTGTCGAAAGGATTCATCCTATCCGTACTGAACCCGAACCTTATATTCCTCATATCATATGCAAAGTGTTTCTTGTATTTTCTATCGATGTTCCTCCACTTTGTAGAGTCAGCAGGGTGTCTAAGCATTCCATCCTTCTTACACTTTTCGGCGTGCTATCGGAGCAATTGAGCATGCCTTTTGTTCACGAACAGACGTTTCAGACGGGGGATTATAGGGAAATACCACACCACCTTGGCTAGGGGTCTTTTCTTCTTACGCTACGCCTTGATATCATCATCATTGCGCTTATACCGGGATGCCTTGCTAATGGGACACGCATCCTATTTTGCAAACTCATTGTGATACAATATGCAATCATTTGGACATGCGTGTATTTTCTATACTTCCAGTCCCAACTGGCAGACAGCTTGCATGGCCTGGCACGTGGTTGTTGGCAACACGTTACCCTCTGGAAGCACGTCCCTGAAGAAACCTAACAACTCTGTGAAACTCTTATCGGACCAACCATTGCTTTCCTTCAACTGCAGCAGTGTAAGCACAACATGCAGCTTTTTGAGCTCCTCCTTGCAGCCCGGGTACAAAGGTGTTGTAGAGTCCTCTACCTACGCTGGAACTTCTGAAAATCCCTTTCACTCGTGAGGTCCTCCTCCCCATCATGCAACATCCATTCTAGATCATCTTCGTGGTTATCGACGAACGTATCTTCTTGGGTGTCCATGAACGTATCTTCGACTGTCGTCGAGTCGTTGTCTTCATCATCATCATCAATCAGATGCCCTTCACATACAATCTCATATTCACCGTGCTCGGTCCAACAGGTATAGGCAGGCTTGAAACCCCTTCGAAGCAAGTGTGCACGGATCGCCTCAAGGTTGAAAACTGCTTCTCATTCTTACAATCGATGCACAGGTGTAATATCCCAAATTTTGCTTTATTGGATTTAATGTGTTTTCCCTTTTATTTGAATTTTTTGGGATTTTAATTAATTCATTTTGTATTTATTGAATGGAGCCTTTTGCTATCTTTTAAATTATTCAGAGAAAAGTATTAATGATCTTTTGTTGGTATTCCAAAGTATTTTTTGGAATTTTTCAGGATTTTTCCTGGTATTTTTGCTATGTATTTTGGCTTTGTTTATTTATCTGAATTGTTTTTATTCAAAATGATTTTAAAATCGAGAGAATAGTAATTGGGCTGAAATTCCATACAACGAATTAACTAAGAAAGAGGCAAACTATTATTAATTAAAGCACCAGACCTTATGGTCAAAGTTTACGCCACTATGCCTTAAGGCTTAAGAAACAAATAAACTATTGCAGCAGAAAAGATAACTTGGTCCATTCGATATGCCACAGGCAATCGTCTGGGGAAACGCCTTCCTAGTCCACGTAGTCTTCATAATATTCATCCTCATGATATTCAGCATTTACTGATCCTTCCTCAGCAACTGATCAAGAAAGGCGTATAGCCGTGAGTACAAAAAGTACTCAGCAAGCCGTAGGGAATTGATGCAATATATTCATGCACGGCTTGACAAGGATACCCATATGGTTCATTTTGCAGAAAGCAATAACTTGAATTGAAATACACTAAATAGATTGAAAGCGTATTTATGAAAACATAAATAAATAACTGATAGATCAATGGTAGACAATATGAACAGAATGGCGAAACATCACCCTACACCATGTAAAACAAGTATCAACCAATAATTTCAATAGTATTACTTTGGACAACAAAACAACAGTGAACTCCCCCGTTCACATCCCAACAATTCCACATTTCCACATTTCATGAAACACTCTATACACTGGCCATCTGATCGCCCATATGCGCTCTAGATGGCGCCACGTCGCTTCGGCCGCCTCCATGTTTTGCTGCCATCAGATCTGGCTGTACGGCCAGATGCGCGACGCGTGGTGTGTCCCTATCAGCGCCCCATCAGGCACTACGTCAGCGCCGTGTGTGCGCCATGTCAGCGCCTCTGACGCGTCAGCCCTAGTGCTGTTCCATGAGCTCGGTCCACCGTGGACTGAGCTGAGGCTGTGGACTCAGTCTATTGACCGTGGGTCCCGCTTATCAGTGAAATAAGGGTTTTCAGATTTATTTTTCTTTCAAGAAATTGATTGCTGACATCAACGTTGCGTAATAAATCAATTTTACAATAGAAAAATAAATCAGCAAATTCGGATTTTCTGATTTTCAGCCTTTTTCTCTGACTTAATTTTCAAGAAGCTCGTTCTCCCTCATACGAACTCCGATTGAGATGATTCAAGTTTCTAAATTTTTGTAAAATCATGCTGTACATTCTAGAGCCATTTATTTTCATTTTTGAGCTTGTTTGAGTCTCTTTTTGGTATTTATTTTTATTCATTGCCTTCTTTTCTGGTAGACGCTATTTCCGAGGGAGCGAACGGAGACTTCGAAGACCAAGACTCAGTACTAGATCAACAAGGCAAGTCATAGGCCTTGACCATATTGATCCTATGTTTACAAAAGTACTTTTCTTTTATACAATTGCATGCTATTTTATGTATCAATTGTTATTTCATGGGAGTAGCTATACACCTCGTTGATATTATGCCACCTTAATTATTGGAATGCCATGTACCTATTGTCAACTCTAGGATGGGATATTACTAGTTGGACATGATTATACTACCAGCACTGGGTAACATAGTTATGCTTAGTCATGCTTAGTTGTACGATGGGATTCATGTCACATGTGAAACAATGTTAATCTTGACTTAATTAGATATTGAATCGTGGCCGTTAGCCACTGTTGTAAAACTTGTTGTACCATGGCAGGGTTGCCATTGGTCTTGGTTGAACAAAGTTGTTTTCCCTCGGGCAAGTGATCGTGCAGTAAAAGGGGGTGCTTTCTAGCACATTGGGATGTGGATGTCTTGCCTGAGACAACTTAAGGACTTAATCTTGTGTGCCATTGAACTGGACCTAATCGTACTACCACATGTCTGGTATGGTCCGACCTTGTTGATTAATTTGCAATGTTTAGCCTTGAGTATTGCCAATTGGTAGTGTGGGTTCTGGGATGGACGGTAGATTCGTAGGATCAAGATCCAATGGCTGTGCCTTCTCCATGTTGCCCACGTGTTTCAAGCCGTCGATCGCCGCCGCGTGGACGTCTGCAATGTTGCCACTATCTCCACCAGATTCCGCCGTCGTATCCTAGCGACCCTCGTTTTGCAGAAGTCGAGGCCGCTATTTATAGTGCCACCACCGCCATTGGGATCTTCACCCTGCGCCACATCTTTTGGCCCATTTGTGCACACCGAGATGCCCTCGTCCGTCAGTGCGAGCTCGCCGAAGCCTTCGCCATCGTTTTTCACCGCTTGTTCGCTGTCCGTTGAGTCCCCGCCATCATCGAGGCCGCCATCTGCTTCGCCACGCCGAGACGCACCGAAACCATCTTTCCGTGTCGTTGGAGACGCCTCAAAATGCCGTGCCTACATCGTCGTCTTCCTCTCTGGTGAAGACCTCACTGCCGTGCCGCCATCAATGTTTGGGAGCTCGGAAGTCATCGGATCTTCAATCAACGGTCATGATCAAGCCACGTCGCCGTGTCAACAGTAAACTACTTCGTGTACCTTAGCCGTTAGATCTTAATCGTGCGGCTCAAATCTCGCCGCGTCATCATCTATTGCTCTGCCCGCTGCCACCATTGGATCTACGCCGATCGGTGCAGATCATGCCGCATGTCCCCGCATGTGCCGCTGTGTCATCATATCTTAGCTGTTGGATTCAAACTGAATGGTTGATATTGCACCGCGCACCGGGCCAGTCTCGTGCTGTCGTGTGTCGCACAAAAATCAAGGCATCACTGCAGCCAGTTTCGCTGATGTCATCGCCTTTGATCTCCACCGTCCGATCTGAAATGAATGGTCGAGATCATCGCCGTTGCATGTTTTAATCGCGTTTGTTGAATCTGTGCCACGTGTCATCAATCCAATCGTGCCACGTGTGTGCTTGCGTCAGCCGGTGCATGGGCACAGTGCCTCTAGTCCACCGTGTTCTAGCACCAACCTTGGACCGAGTCCGTTCGCAGTGACGCGTGTCGCACGGTGGTTGTGCCGCGTGTCAGCACCCGATTGGGCCACGTGTCCGCTGACGTCAGCATGACATCATAAATCATTTTTCTTTAGAAAAATAATTAGCGAAAAATCATATTCGGTGCTGACGTCAGCATGACGTCATAATGCTATTTTCCAGTGTAAAAGTAATTCGGTTTTTCTATTTTTCAGAATTATCTTAAATTTCAAACATTGAATAGCTATATCTTTTGCATTTGAACTCCGATTGAGGTGATTCCAGTTTCTAAAATTTTTTAAAATCATGCTCTATGTAATGGTGAATTTTATTTAATTTTTGGAGTTGATATTACTCTCAGTACTTGATATTTATTGCTTTCTCGCTCGTTACGCGTAGACGTCGAGCTGTCCGGTGAGTTTGTGGTTGAGGAGGCAGTGCTTGAGCAAGGTTCAGAGTAGGAGTCAGAATTGTTTGTAGTCAAGTTGTTCTTTGATCATGTTGAATCTATGCTTTAAATATTATATTGTTTCAAAGTATTGCATATTAAATTCAAGTATCGTTGTTTCAAATATATTGAGAGTAGTTATTGTCCACCTTGTCATGTCATATGTCGTATCTCATTTGTCACCCTAGAATGGTTTAATTTTAATTGGTAGCTATAATTGCCAATGTGGTTAGTTAGAACGCAAGTATAATGCTTAACCGTGTAACGAGTCATCATTTTATCTAAAAATGGTCATTCTTGCTTAATGATTATGGAACATATTTATTAACTTGTGTGTCGGGTGTTGTCACACAATGTTGGTGTTGTTGATGGCACGTGGTGCATGGTAATCAACTGGGGTGGTAAAATGATTTAGACTGAGGCAAGTGGCATGTATTGTAGTGGACCAATGTGGCATTTGGGCGGTCGCATTGCTTTTTATAATAATGGTTGGTTCATAGTTATGATGATTTTTAGTTAGTCTTGCCTTGGTCAATTAAGGACTTAACCTTGCAAGAATTTGAACTGAGTCATTCATACAACCACATGTCTGTTATGGGACAGACCTAGCTGATTAATTTGTTGAGTCTAAACTTTTGTACTATTTATGGTGGTGTGAGACCAGGTAGTGGCAACCAGCCCTCACATGGGTGTGCTCACATGACGCAAGAGGGGGGCCCTGGATATGGTAACCAGTCCCACCAGTGTTGAAACCTTATCGGATGGTACTGGGTTTAGATAGGCATTGGAAAGGCTTTGTTATAATCACTCGCCTTTGTGGTGTATGGTTGTATCTTGTGGGAAAAGTGTATAACCACTGCAGAGTGTAAAACCTATTCCAATAGCTGTGCTTGCGGTATTGAGTATTGCTCGGTGATTACAGTCAAGGATTAGATTTTATTAAAAACAAATGTGGATATGGATGTTGAAATGTGGAATAAGGTTATGAGTTGGTTATTGGAAAATGAATGGAAAATGTATTATGGTTATTATTTGTTTTTACTATCTTTCAATTTATTTATGCTATTCTTTTACAAATATTGTTTATGCAAATTAACCATGTTAGCCTATCCTTTGTACTAAGCCATGCAAATAGTATATTAGACGTGCATTCTGTACGTAACATGTTGAGTGCTTTATGTACACACGCCCCCTGCAACAAAACATCACCAGTTGGAGAAGAATCAACGCCTGCTTTTGAGGAAGAGTATCAGGAAGGAGCGAATAATTAGGGTGTGGACCTTATCAGTTCCCTGTGGCAGATTGAAAGGTTTCTACGCTTGTGTTTATTTCCGCTGCTATTTATTTACTTTCAGTCTTAGCCCTGCGAGGCGTATTCATGTAAGGTTGACCATAAGGTCGTCCAACTGTTATATTTAATATTGATGAAGTCTTTATTATATTCTGTTAAGTATGATTGTGATATTCATCAATGTTGAGCCTATGTACACTAGTGTGATCCTGGACTAGTGTGGAATACACAGAGGGTCTGGATTTGCATATTCGGGTCCCGACAACGGGCAACAAATATAGTCCGTCAGCTTATTTAACTTGTACACCGCAGCCGCGCACAGAAAACTAGTCACACCATTAAAGTACTCTTTATCACGACGGTCCGCTTCATACATCCATATTCGGTCCATCTACAAATATTTATAACAAATAAAATCTTAGTAAATCAATAAGTGGTCACAAATTGTTTTATCCATTTAATGTTATGTAGTGCTAATTAATCTAGAAATTTTCATTATTTATAAATCCAATCCAAATCTCGTTTTTAAAATCAATTAAATAATTGCTATTAGTTATAATGGTCAGTCAGACAAATTTGCATTACTTAAAAAAGTATTAAATTAATATACACCAAATAAAGAAAGAATTATAAATAATTAGATTAAACGATAATTAATTATGTAGTGCTACCATACTTAAATTCAATCTACGTATTAAATACAATCACTAATTTTGTCCTCATAAATACTTAAATTCAAGCTACATCTTAATCTCACCAATCACTATAGAAATAAAAGGTGGTAAATTGAAATCAAGTCTCTAAATTAGAGCTCTAATTGTGCTCATTATGCAATCAATAATTCTCAGAACCTACAACAATATAGAACATAATATCCAACTAAATCAACTACAAATGAAATGTACATTAAGATACGAACCTTAGATCACGAATTAGAAGTAAATTTCACCAAATTTGAGAGCAAAAATTCACCCCCTCTCTTCCCCAACCGAGCAAGAATAGAGCTCCTCTCTGTTCTGGACAGGTTGGGGAAGGAAGCCGGGCTATATATAGGGCTATATTATCACTGCTGGCTCTATCTCTAAATCCGACAGTGATATCGCTGTCGTTCGCGTGGGAAAAATTTACCGTGTCTTATCATTGCCGGTTTGCACTGGGAACCACAGTGATAAGACACAGTAAAGTTTTTCCTCGCGGGTGGCTCCCGAGCTGGCAGTGATACTTTGTCACTGCCAGCTTAGGCCCCCCTCCGACAGTGATGGGGTTTATGGATGAATCTTTTTGTAGTTGTGCTAGCTGATCCGATTCGTCACAAACTATTGGAATGCGCACGATTGGGGCATTACGACAGGCTACATCCTGTGCTACCCATCAACACCTATTACTGGCTGTGACAAATCAAATGCTGAGTTGCGTTATGTCATCAAGTTGATGCAGTAATGTGACAGATTCTGTTCCTCAGAAACTTCTAGAGCCAAACAACACAGCGATCTAATGAAAGGCATATTGTTAAGCTAAAAAATGTGACGACGGATCGATCGGCTCAAATACATGAGAACGCTGGGTTCAAGTTGGTTCGGGACGTGCTAGCTAATTTGATCCTGCAATAGGCATGATAGATGAAAAAATACGCTTAAAGCCGATTGCAAATATCTAAACAGCTACGCAAAGTCGATTAAATCAAAGGTAACGATAGGTCTAAACAGCTTGTTATGGCTGATTAGATAATTAATAAAGATAGATTTTCCTGAAAAAAGTGATGCATAACAAGATCGGAGAAAAATCAAACCTGATTGTCGTAATCGATGATGATCAACAATCGACGATGTGCAATATTATTGACCAAACTCGGATTACAAGAGTGATTCTAAATTACAAAGCTACTCCTAGTTGACAGGAAAGTAAATAAAAATAGATACAAGTTGTTTGATTGATTTGGTTTTTTGTCTTCTGCTCGCCCTTGATCCTTTTTATAGTGCATCAGCCGATCTTATCCTTCTCTAATGCATTGTTTAACTGCGATCCGTATCAGTCTTTGTAGATATAAAATTTCATCTTTGAATCAATATCGGTCATAATTCTATTTTTAACTTAAATTTTTCTTTCTTAACCGATATAGGCCAAAAAAAATATTATCCCTAGCTTGATAAATTGGTATGCCTTGCCAAATTGTAGTGCTAACACATACCAAACCGATACAGCACGACAATTCATTTATACGGAATTGCAGAGTAAGATGCAAGGCAAATATAGCAACTCCAATCTATATAGTGCTGAGAACAAATACTACTGTATATAAAGCTGGAAGCTTTCCCAGCCGCTCGTCGTGTCCATGTCGCCTTTGGCACAACGTGGACGTGCGCCCGAGCGCCGCGTCGCACGCTAGAACAACGCCCCTGTCTACCGTGCGTACGGCTCGCAAATCATTGAGCCACGTCGTCCGCGTGGCTCAACGGTGTGTACGTGTTAAGTATTTTGTCCGCGTTGTTTGCCCACTAAGGCGTTGTAGCCCAGCTGGTAAAAGCACTCGCTTCGGACACAGAGGTCGCGGGATCGAGTCCAGGCGAGCACTTCTTTTTTCGCGCGATCACCCTTGCGAAAGCCGCTGCGCCGTGCTCTCGCCCTCGCCTTCTCAGCCATCACCGCTGAGCTCCTAAGCCTTGTGCCCTAGCCCCTCCCGTTTCCCTCACGAAAGCCATCGCATCGTGCTCTCGCCCTCGCCGCTGAGCTCCTGAGCCTTCCCCCTCCCGCCGATTAACAGATCTACCACCCCTGTAGTGCTGTTGACGTCAAAAACTTGAAGTAGGGTTTACGACAAGCACACCGCATTTAACACACGGTTCAAGAGCGTGCGGTCGATTTGACTCAGAATCGACAAGGTAAAATATAAAATTTACTCAAAAGCCGATCGTAACGATCAATCGGCTTAGACCCAATCAGCTTGAAGCCGATTAAGATCAAAGTAACAAGGTAAGTCTAATTAGCCGATTAAAGCTAATCAGAGGATAAAGGTAGATCGATTTTGAAGAAGGCGATGCACAACAAAATCAGAATAAATCAAACCTGGGGTGTAATTGAAGAAGATCAACAATCGGCGATGCGCAACTTTATTGATCAAGATCGATTACAGAGACTAAATTACAAAAGCTACTCCTAGTCGACAGGAAGGAAGAAAGTAAAAGCTGGTTGATTGTATTGTGTTGTTGATGCTCTTGCAGTTCGCTTTGGCCCTTCTTTTATACCCTCGGCCGATCGTGTCCTGTTACAACATGCTTCAAGTCCGTATCCGTATCGGCATTATCTCGGACGGTTGTTTTTCTTAAAAATCTTGCAGTTACCAAAATATCTCCAAACCTTTCCATCCTGTCCGTTAATTCCGTATCTTTGACTTTATTGCCGATTTTGACCAAGCTTGCCAAATTTTGGTGCAAACATATGCCCCCCATTTTTGAGAGATGACTTGTCTTTTGTCAAAAATTTCACTTTATCGGCTTTTCCAATCGGCTAACCGTTGAACTTCACTCAATAACTGCTACTTTATTCGCGCCGTAATTCTCTGACATGCGAGTAGTGCGTTTTAACTGCTCGCGCCTTTTGAGATTCACTTCCCGCCACTTCAAATTTTCACCACGCTATAAAATGCGGCCCCCACCTTGGTCATTCTTCACGCGCACAAGATCTTGAATCATCTGCAATCGGCTTAAGCTTTCCATTTGAAGTTCTCCTGAGGCAATCCTTTAGCTCATCAATCTTCCTTCATCGGCTACAATGGACCCTAGCCAGGTACTTATTCCGATTCCACACGGCAACGATCAATATTTTTTGGGTCCATTGGGAAATCTAGACGTTCATACCGTAACAAACCAGGAAGTTCCCCGTTTACCTCTGCCATTTCTTGGTCATAACATAGAGGGTGGAATAAGAGTTTGAGGCTTGGCGACGGCTCTTAAGGGCGGAGAAATTGGTTTATCGGTAGCAGCCCAAAGAGAGTGAGCGGGAAAGAATGGGCATAGCGAATGTATTTCACTTTCCTTAACCGGCCCTGAAGCCAACGAGCCCTTAGTGGCCACGGCCTGTTATTTTTGGTCAGACTGCTTTAATGCTTTTTTGTTCCGCACTGGTCCCATCGGCCCAACTCTTTTGGATGTGGCCCAATTGTGTTGCTTGAGACCTGATGGGGACCAGGTATCGGCTTACAGTGCCAAGCCCAAGTATAAGCTTATTAAATCCAAGGGTGAAGGATGGTGAAATATATCAAAAACAACAATATGGTTAATGGGATAGTGTCGGACGAAGAGCACATTGCCTTCTTGAAGCTATGGCTAGACCGCTTTTTGTTACGTGGAGCATCTCTTGGACCAACTCGGGTATATCAAGTGATAGCGAGCAGCTTGTTGAGGTCATCGGCTAGCTTTAGGAAAAATCTTCTTGGGTCTTTGTGTATCGGATGCTTTACATAATAAGGAGTCGGCTTTATACGGGTTTGGAAAATTCACCGTCGATAGCGTAGGTGGCCCAATGTAGTTCATACAAATATGGTCATCTTGTTTATTCAGCCGTCCTTTTAACTTGGATTCATCCGACGATACTCCTTTTCCAAGGGAAGATATACCAGAAGGGGCTCCTATTCAATTTAGAGAATGCCGATCTTTTGGTGAGAGATTTATGATGTGCTCCAGAAATGAGACAAGGACCTTCCCGATAGCTGCAGAAGATTTACATCATTCTTTTGCAATTGAACACGAAGATTTCAAGCGACAAGATTTCTTTAGTTATGGTCTTTGCGGCCGATTTTCTTTGGCCTTCATTTCTTCATCTGGAAGCCGATAGTTCTCTGATGCCTCAGGAGACTTTGGACTTATATAAAATTTTCATCTCTCCGTGCATTTTCCATGTCGGCCTTCATACTCGGAATCGGACATTCCAACCTTCATCGAGTTTTACCACCCTTGGTATATGCAAGACAGCTCGGTTTCGGCGGGTGATTCCAAGTTTGCCACACTGGTTCGGCTTCAACCCGAGCTAGGGTTAAATGCGCCACATCGGCGAGGCTAGTCTTGGAGTTAGCCGACGAGCTCCAACTTCGCAGTCTCCCACACTTTCATCTGAACGCTCGCAAAGCAAGGGGTTTCACAGCATGGTAGTCAGCTATTGCAGAGTGTATGTACATGGAAAAGACTCTATCATTTATAATCAAAGATTTTTTTCCAAATCTGCCAGAGCCATCATTAGTATCTAACAACGATTCTAGCAGTGAAGCTAGCTCATCGGGTTATACTAACACAAGTCTAGTAGATAAGGTATCGGCTTGAATAATTTTATCTTGTGCATCGGTCTTTTTTCCAGATGCATTTTTCTAACCACTTTACATCGTTTGCATATTTGCAGGCTAAGGATGTTGGTAAAAGGCCTATCTCTAGCCAACGGGAAATGACCAGGGTAAGAGGGCGCATCAATCGACTGGCCTTACGGGCTATACCTCTAGCACTTTAGGGTTTCACAGTCCATCCTTATCGGACATCGAGAAAAAACAACCAAGTAAGTGCAAATACAATCGGCTCGTACCATTTCCTCCTCTACCTTAAACTAACCTTTATCCGATTTGTATTTCCAGAAAAGAAAAAGGCAAAGTATACCAAGGCTCCTGCAAAGAAAGGACCCAAGCCCCAAGAACAAAGCGGCGAGAGTTCGCCACATGCATCGGCTATTGGGGAGGTAAGTTACAATACCTTGTATAATGACTTATGTATCTTAATGCATTGGCTCACCCTTTGTCTCATTTTCCTTTAGCCAACGCAATCTGCCCATGTCGCGAAGATCTTAGCCGATCTTCCGAATATTTCGACTGCGCCAACCCCTACGCCGAAGTTGACTCAACCTGCACCAGTCACTGATTTGCCAAAACTATCAAACCCAACAAACTTGCTTGGATTTTCGTTGGCCGATCTTGACAACCCAGAGATCATGGCCACTGATGACTATGACGCAGAAATTAGAAAAATCCTTCAAGTGTCGGAAAAGGCATCGGCTGCTGTCACCTCTGCCCCGGGCATGAAAGAGCGCCTTGACAAGCTCTTCAAACTTGTGATGCAACCGCAATCGGAGATCTTGGCTAACAATCAACTGATAAGGGATGCTATGGCTGCCGTTGAAGCCGATCTCCCTCTGGAAGCAATGCAAGCCCTCCTCAACGTATGTCACTTGGATGATAGAAAATTTGAAGTGGAGGAGGCGCAAAATCGGATCCAGCGACGTGAAGCCCAAGAGGCTGATCAGAAGCTTTTAGAGGATTTGGTTGCTGATGCCAAGGCAAAAAAGCGCAAGTTTGATACTGGTGCTCAACGTCTTAAATCGACCAAGGAGTCCCTCTCCAAATTGGAAAAAACAAAGAAACTCCTCTTGGAAGAGTTGGCCAAGCTTGAAAAACAAATCGGAGAAGGCCAACAAACCTTGGAGACCACTGCATCGGAGCTGAAGGAGCAAAAACTTAGCATTGCAGTGGCTGTTGAAAATGTGACCAAGCAATCTGCCAAGGTGAAGCCAGCGCCCGGGAATGCCAACGATTATGAACGCCTTCTAAACGAAATTCAAGAAATCATTGCCAAGGCAGCGGGTGCTCTGTCGGCTCTGGGCTCGACTCTTCCTGGATCGGGCATCCAATATTAAACCTCTAATCTGTAAAACTTTGCTGGTTGTTTTTGAAAACACTTGTCCTGAATGCTTGTAACTTGTTATGTTGATAATCGGTTGTTTAACCGATTTATATTCTGCTTATATATTCCGAGTTGCAATCTTTTCAACCGATTAACAGCATCGTGTTAATCTTGGCTCTGAACATGATCTTTAATCAGCTAGGCTCCAATCCAAACACTAGGGTAGTATTTCTTCAAGTATTTCCCGTTAATAGCTTTTGGCAATACATATCCTTCTAGTGTTTCTAGTAAGTACGAGTTTCCACCGACTAGCCGATTAATTTTGTATGGCCCTTCCCACGTAGGTGACCATTTTTCAAATCGGTTATCCTTAGAACCAACAGGCAATATTGTGTTCCATACCAAATCGGCTTGATCGAAAGACTTAGGCATGACCCTTTTATTGTATGCCCTTGCAACTCTGATCTTATTCTTCTTAAGCCGATCAAGCGTGACAAGCGTAACTCTGCTAACTCATCCAAGTTGTCGATCATTAAATCATTGTAATTTTGAGCCGACAAACCATTTTGTCTAGCTACTCGTATCGACTCAATGTTAATTTCCACGGGCAGAACGGCTTCTTGACCATACACCAATTGATAAGGTGAAAGTTTCGTCGCTCCGTGATACGATAGCCGATAGGCCCAAAGTGACTCCGATAGAGTTGAATGCCAATTCCTTGGCTTTCCATCAATTTTTCTTTTGATCAACTTGATCAGTGTTTTATTAGACAACTTGGCCTGTCCATTAGCCTGAGCGTAATATGGCAAAGAGTTTAACAATTTGATCCCTAGACTCGTTGCGTAACCCTGAGACTCGTTAGACATGAATACCGTACCTTGATCGGTCGTGATTGTTTGTGGTATTCCAAACCGATGGACGATATGTTCATTCACAAAAAGAATCGCCTCAACACTGGTTACCTTTTTAAGTGGTATAGCCTCGACCCACTTTGAGAAGTAATCGGTTGCGGCCAAGATAAACTTGTGGCCTTTACTCGAAGCAGGAAATATTTGGCCGATTATATCATTCCCCAACCCCTGAACGGCCAAGGTTTGATAATTGGATGTAAAGGCGATCTTTGGTGCTAGTTATGCGTTGCCAAACTTTTGACATGTTTGTCATCCTTTATAATACTTGAAACAATCTTCTAGCATCGTCGGCCAAAAATAACCTGTCCGTCTGAGCATCCATTTCATCTTATGTGCCGATTGATGAGAACCACAAATGCCTTCGTGTACTTCACCCATTGCCATCTGTGCTTCTTCGGCCTCAAGACATCTTAACAATAAACCTTCCATAGTCCGATAATATAGTATATCGTCCATGATGACGTATTTCAATGCTTGTTGCCGTATCTTTCTTTCCGTCGGCTTGGATGGCTCGACTAGATAATCTTTTATCTGTGTTCTCCAATCGGCAATATCTGTGCACATGACTGCCTTGTCTACCAGTTCAGTCTCCTGACTTCGGCCAGAATCTTTATATCCTGATGCTTGCTGAGCTAAAGCATTAGCTCTATCGTTCAATTCTCGAGGAACATGACCGATAGAAAATGATGTAAAAGAGCCGATAATCTCTAAACATTGTTCTAAATATTTCAGTAGCACTTCATCTCGACATTGGTATTCTCCCTTTATTTGCTGCACCACCAACAGTGAATCACCATATGCCTCAACAGCGCTCACCCCAATATTTTCCAGTAATTGCAAGCCTTTGAGTAACGCTTCGTACTCGGCCTGGTTGTTTGAGCATCGGCTATTTAGCCGGAATGCAAATTCAAAGCTATGCCCTTTGGGTGAGGTGAGTACAATACCGATACCATCACCTTCCCCGCATACTGACCCGTCAAAGAACAGTTGCCATGGCGCGACCAAGACTAAGTTTGCTGTGTCATGTCCTGTCATAAAATTGGCTAATACTTGTCCTTTGACTGCTTTGGCCGATTCATATGATAAGTCGAACTCAACCAAGGCGTAAGCCCATTTGCCAAGTCGACCTCGCAGGATAGGAGCTGACAAAATATATTTTATAACATCGGTTTTGTAGATTACCTTATAGGCCGATGCTAATATGTAGTGCCTTAGTTTTGTGCACGAGAAGTACAAAGATAAATATAGTTTTTCGATAAAAGGGTACGACTTACAGGTCTAGCAACCGTCGGCTTAAATAAAGATAACCCTTTCTTTACCATGCACCTCTTGTGCTAACACAGCTCAATAGTATCTTCTTGGCCAAACATATATCACGAAGGATCCCTTTTTGCGCATGACCAAAACTGGAGGGTTGGACAAATACCTTTTAACCGTCGAAAGCCTTCTCTTGATCGGCTCCCATATAAATTCTTCATTGTCCTTTAATTTTAGCAACGGAGTAAAAGCACGAATCCTTCGAGAGAGGTTTGAGATGAACCGACGGAGATAGTTAATTTTGCCGATCAACTTTTGTAACTCGTTTTTGCATGTCGGTGGTTCGGTATTGGCTATAGCTCTGACCCTCGTTTGGTGACTTCAATTCCCTTTCATGAACCATGAAGCCCGAAACCGCCGGTAGACACGTAAGCGCGCGCGAAAGGATTCAACTTTAGACCGTGCGATCTTATGTTTCTAAAAACTCTTTCTAAATCGGCCAAGTGTTGCAAATCTTCTGCGGATTTTACTACTACATCATCAATATAAATTTCGACGATGTGACCAATTAAATCGTGAAAAATCAGATTCATTGCCCGCTGATATGTTGCTCCAGCGTTTTTCAAGCCGAAAGTCATCACTGTCCACTCGAACAATCCTATCGCACCGGGACATCTGAAAGCTGTCTTTGGTATATCAGCTTCTGCCATGAGTATCTGGTTATACCCAGCATTACCATCTAGAAAACTTATGATCTTGTTCCCTGAGGCAGCATCGATAAGCATATCGGCTATCGGCATCGGGTATTCATCTTTCGGTGTCGCCTTGTTCAAATCTCTAAAGTCGACGCATACTCGAAGCTTTCCATTTTTCTTCATAACCGGAACGATGTTGGAAACCCACTCCGCATATCGGCAAGGTCTGATAAATTTTGCTTACAACAACCGTTCTATTTCCTCTTTTATAATTTGGTACAAGGCCGGATTGAAACGCCTCGGGTATTGTTTAAACGGCCGATAGCCCAATTTTATAGGTAGCCGATGTTCCACCAGCTGACGGCTTAATCCGGGCATCTCATGATATTCCCAAGCAAAACAATCCTTGTAATCCTTAAGGATTTTTATCAGTTTTCCTTTGTACTTTACATCTAAATTTGCACTAACAAAAGTTGGTCTTTTTCTATCACCGCTACCTATATCGACTTCTTCAAGCAAATCGGTGGATGTGAAACCTTGACCTAACTTTTCAATTTCTTCAAAGTCTTCTATAGCTTCGTAGCTATCCGTTGTTTGCCGATAGCTTTGCATTTTATCCTGCAACGCCTTCAATGTTTTTCTTGTCCCCATCGGCGTAACACTTCATTTGCTCGATATCAAAGGTGCCCGGCTTGACACCGATCGGCATGAGTCCTGATTTGCTTACACAGATGAAATCACGATCGTCCGCTCCTTTCCGATATGCGGCCCGGCTTCTTCGTGTTACCAATTCGCGTCGAGCTAGCCATAGCGATATGGGCGATGTGTCGGTGTGGCGACCGACTTCTTCTCCGTTCCAATCGCACAAGCGCTTGATGCATGGTCGGCGGAATACAGCGGTTGGCATGAATCCAATCGACCGAAGCGATGCAAGTAGTTTCCTTTGGCATCGATTACAAAACGGCGCCGGCAAGGTCTTGCTACCGACGATCGACTCTGTAACCATGACACCCTTTGCTTCGTAGGGTCTTTGTGAAGTCATTTAGAACCATGTTAGTTTTAATTAAGTCTTCATCGGACTTACCCAGTTTCTTGCATGTCGTGTACGGCATCAGGTTCACTGTGGCCCCTCCGTCTACCAGCATTCTTGATATCGGCTTGCCATTTATGTATCCTTTTAGATACAATGGCTTCAGATGCTGATGATCATCTTTAGGTTTCTCGAATATGGCACTCTGTACACCAGAACACAACTGAGCAACCGCTTTTTCGGTCGATTCGTTTCTGATTTTGAACTCAGCCGGCAACGTGAACACCATGTTAATTTCCATGGGAGGGTTGTCATCCCGAATCATGGGAGAATCCAAGTCATCAGCCGATTCGAAATCTTCTTCGGCTTGTTCTTTTCTTCTCCACTCTTTCTTGACGCATTTGATTGGACGAAGTTCATTAAACATTTCGTCTCTCTGTTTTTCGGCATCGGCTTCACGGATTTCTTGCATCCTTAGCCTCTGAAGCCGTCGTCGTTGTGATCGGCTCAGGCCAGATGGACACCACCTGGGTTTGGGCTCCACCGGCTTCCGTATTTGACTAGCCAAATCTTCTTGATTAGAACTGGGCTTGTGTGTCTTGATTTGGCTCGGTTCTTAATCTGGTTTGGATATTCTCTCGTGGACAGGCCTCCTGTCACTTCTGCCTTGCTCTCTAATCGGCCCAGACAGCCTATCTCTGGTCGATTGCCTTGGCCAATCTTCTTGGGGATAATGTTCCATCGGGCAGGTGTATGGTGATGGCAACGCTACTCCTCTTTCCCAGCAAAACTGCCAAAAGGGACACCTTCTATGTGCCCTCTCCACATTCTCGGTGCGGTACAAGTTATCCGACCGGCGAGCCTTATACCGTGGTCGGCTATTCATCCTCTCGTATTTCTCCATTAATTGTAAAAATGTTGGTCCTGACCTTTTCGCTGGCTGCCTTAATGGAGACTTTTCTGCTTTGTACCATTTACCTACCTGAGGATTCCCCTTGGTTTTGATGGTTCTTGAATTTTTTCCTTCATGATCGGCTTCTATTTGTAAAGAGCCGATTGTAATCTTCAGTGTTTGACCGCCGTTCGAGCTTGATTGGATGTTGACTTGTCGATCCTTTTTCTGCTCGTCGTGCATCAGCTCTTTTCCTTTAGCCGAACACTGTACCATGTTGATGGGAAACGGATCAACATCAACTTGCATGGTCGGCTCATCAGCAAACTTCAACCGACCATCCTCAATAGCAGATTGGATCTGTTGACGGAAGATATTGCAGTCATTATTGTTATGCGAATAAGAATGATGCCACTTGCAATACCTGCGTTTCTTGATCTCATCGGGCGACGGTATCACATGCCCCTCTGGCAATCATATTATCTTTTCTTGCAGAAGTAAATCAAAGATACGATCGCACTTAGAAACATCGAAAGAGTACTTAAACTCCGACTTGTTCCTAGTCGGCTTAAGCCAAGAACAGACTAAGGATTTCTTGGATCCTTTTACCCATTCGGCTATGTTTATTTCTGTTTCCTCGTCTTCCGAGGAATCACTTGGACAATACTCAACCATATTGACTTTAGCCTTGTCCTTTTCTTTGTTATTGCCATTTTTGAACCTGTCTTTAAATGCTTTATTATCAGTGAATCGGCTTTCTTGAGCCGATACACGATGCAATAAGTGGCTAAGGTCGGTGAATTCTTGTCCTCCGAATTTTTCCCTAAGCGGCGGAATCAAACCTTGAAATGCTAAATCGGCAAGTTGGTTGTCAGGCAATGTGACGCTAAAACACCGATTCCTAATTTCTCTAAATCTCTTGATGTAATCCGTTACCGATTCCCCGAACTTTTGGCGGACAGAACTCAGATCTAAAATCCTGAGCTCTAAACTGCCCGAAAAAAAGTATTCATGGAATCGGCTTTCCAAATCGTTCCATAAATGGACCGAATTCGGAGGCAAGCAAGTAAACCAAGTAAACGCTGCCCCAGACAAAGACAACGGGAATAGTCTGATTTTCAGCCCGTCGGACTGGGCCGCTTCACCGCACTGCGCGATAAAGCGTCCAACGTGTTCCAGGGTGGTGATAGAATCATCCCCAGAAAATTTGGCGAAGTCTGGAACTCTGAAGTTATGAGGGTAGGGCATGCGATCTATGTAATCGGGATACGGCTTTCTATAGCCGATAACCTTTCCTTTTGGTTGTATGCCGAATTGGTCCCTCAAAACGGCAGAGATCTGATCGGCCCAATTAGCATTATCGGCCATAGCAGGCCCTTGATAATATCTGTCATAATCGGCGTTCTTCCCCCCGAGTGCAAGCTCGGGTTGCCAATTATGCTGCGTTGTCGGCATACGACCATGCTGATCGTGTCGATTATGCCTGGTTTGAGTTTCCGGCACTGGAACAAACGGCTCATAGTATGTTACTACCCTGTGTGGAACTGGGTTTCTTAGCAGGGTGGGTTCTTGTGGGAATCTCTCGGAGCCAATCGGCTGTGAAACCGATTGGGGAAAAGCATAGAACGGGGCCGACGGCGGCAAATTGATTGATGCATCCAACTTAGTGGCGTCGGTATAGGCGTGGTAATGGCTCACCCCACTTGACCGAGGGTCCCTAGGCAATATGACCGTGGGTTGTGTGGGCATCATGGTGGGGGGTGAGGTTATAGCCGATGGTTTAGGATCGGCCGGTGTGCTCTGCGTGCTTTGTGGTACTGAAAAGACAGGATAATTTGGCAGAGCTTGCAATGGGTCAAGTAGACTTCCTGACGAGACCAACTCCTGGGCTATAGATTTCACACTATTTGCTATCATCGGCTTAAGCATTGTCACTAGAGCCGATGATTGATTTATTAAGGCGTGGTGCACAGATTGATTAATCATAGCCGATAATTCAGCTTGAGCAGGCATATATTGGCTTACTGGTTCTGTGACACCCGCGCCTCCCAGGGCGTTGACCGTCGGCAGGGCGGATTTTTGAGTGACGCCGCGTCTCGTTTTCTGATAACAGCCTAGCATCATCTCTTCCAACGCAGCCTTCCGGGCTTCAATTTCTTGACGTTGTTCCACCGTCAAATCGTCCATTGTTGGGACGATTATGGCCTCTGCGTTGAGATCTGATGGTGAAATCGACTTCCCTGACGAAGACATTGCTGTCCCACCGGGCATGCCAAGAGTGTGTTGACGTCAAAAACTTGAAGTAGGGTTTCTGACAGCAGCACACCAGACGAACACCTGGTTCAAGAGCGTGCCAGTCGATTTTACATGTAACCGACAAGGTAAAATATAAAATTTACTCAAAAGCCGATCGTAACGATCAATCGGCTTAGACCCAATCAGCTTGAAGCCGATTAAGATCAAAGTAACAAGGTAAGTCTAATTAGCCGATTAAAGCTAATTAGAGGATAAAGGTAGATCGATTCTGAAGAAGGCGATGCGCAACAAAATCAGAATAAATCAAACCTGGGGTGTAATTGAAGAAGATCAACAATCGGCGATGCGCAACTTTATTGATCAAGATCGATTACAGAGACTAAATTACAAAAGCTACTCCTAGTCGACAGGAAGGAAGAAAGTAAAAGCTGGTTGATTGTATTGTGTTGTTGATGCTCTTGCAGTTCGCTTTGGCCCTTCTTATACCCTCGGCCGATCGTGTCCTGTTACAACACGCTTCAAGTCCGTATCCGTATCGGCCTTATCTCAGACGGTTGTTTTTCTTAAAAATCTTGCAGTTACCAAAATATCTCCAAACCTTTCCATCCTATCCGTTAATTCCGTATCTTTGACTTTATTGCCAATTTTGACCAAGCTTGCCAAATTTTGGTGCAAACAAGTGCCTAGGCGATGTTGCTGCTCCACCCTCGCTACTCCGCATTGTCATCGTCCTCTTCTTCACTGCGTGTGTTTTATTTCCCCGTTTGTTCTTGCAGTTCGATTGCCTCAATCCTCCAGTTCCCTAACCTGATCTGCCTCTCGATCTTGACGCCGGCTTAGGAGGAGTCCCTGCACCCACAGACGCTGGCCATGGCCGTCCACCGGCCTGCGGTGTCATCGTCCTCTTCTTCGCTGTGTGCATCATCTTCTTCGCTTTGTTTGTCGCACCTCGCCTTCATTACTATTTTGCTCTTCCTTTTTTCCCTGTCTGCCTTGAGTTATACTATTCTTTCACCTTCTCTTCACTTTATTCCTCTGAAGTGCAGAACATAGTTTCTGTCCATTAGTTAGCTCTGCCAATGCAACTGAAAATAGGAAAGGAAGGAGATTGACCAGCTTACGCCGTCTTTATGCTAGAACAGGTTTGTCCTGCTTACTGACTTCTTTTCTATTACTTTGTACTAGGCAGAACTCCTTGATTAATTTGTGTTGTTACGTCTTGAGCTCGTTCGATTACGCCGCAAGACCAGGTATGTGAATTTACGAAGCTAAGTCTTATTCAACTTCTAGAAGAGATTGAAAGGCTGTTAGTGATCCAGATTTACCTTTTCAACAACGGCAGCTTATAGAAAGGAGTAAGGAATTGAGGGCTCTTAAAGTGGTAAAGCTGAATCTTTCACTTTTTTGTTTATGTTTCGTCAACTTTTGAAGCTTTTCTGACTTCTTTATAAATGATATGTTAGATATCAGCCTCTGTGCTACTGATCCACTACCGAATATATGTTGAGTTTTAGGGTGTAAAGCAAATGGGACATACTCTGAATAATCTAAAGGCTCTCATCGACCGTGTCCAACAAAGAGATAAACTCCTCATAAAGGTTTGCATTTTTTTTGGCTGTGAATGGAATGGGCAGTATTTTTTCATGTTATTACAATACCACTTAGTGATTGTGCCATAGGCTGAGTTAATCAAGAAGAAGCTGCCATGGTTGGAATACGACATGAAGAAGAAGGGATATATACAAGCACAGGTAGGAGCAGGAGAAAATTGAGAAGAATAAAATAGAAGAAGCAGCCAGAACCTGAGAAAATTCGAAAGGCCCTATTGAGTATGTTTCATGGTCAAAGGGCTTCAGTTATTCATTTTTTTCGTTTATAAGTTGCTTTCTAGATGCTTCTCTGAAGTTTTGCATGCTACATAGTTTTAGTATTTATCCTGGTGTGCTGTATTGGTATAAAGATTTTCGTATTCAATATCCTTCAGTCGGTCTTACTTTCCTATTTTGGCAGATAGTTAGATACTCACTCCCCTTTTATTTGTCACGACAATGTTTTTCCTGCTTAATTAATGTTGATTAAACAGGATTGCATAAAACTTAATTGAAGCAAAATTATTGGTTAACACCATTTGTTAAAACTAAGCATCTTCTTTCTTGAAAATAGAAAAACTAAACAACTCAATTTGACCGCTTTATCTAAGATTAGAATAATGCAAAGCTCCCCTCCAAAAAAGTTTAAGTTAACAATATGTTGCTCCAAGCAAGTTTCACTATAATGCTTTCAGGCTTTGTGGTCATGCCTGCAACCACGAGCTTATAGGTTTCCTTGCAAGTTCCTCAGTCCTCATCTACCCTTAACTTTTTTTATGGATTTGTTCAATTCCTCTAATGTAACATCCCAAAAATTAAAATAAAGTAAGAAATTAAATTTTATAATTTAATTATATTTATTAATGCTATTTCTGCATTTTCTGAATTATTCTGGATTTTTCCTTGATTTTTGCTCCAATGAGAAAACCATTATATGTAATAGATAAACAACAATAATAGAAAATTACATTAAAAAAATGTATAAAAATCCCTGCATGATCTTGAGAGATCTCTAGAATCCAACTTCTGAATTTTTAAAAGCCATGTAATCATAATGTGCAATAAATACCCAATTAATGTTTCTTGACTAGCAACAGTAAAATTGTTAGATTTAAATAAAAATAATCTAATCTTACCTCAAGCTAAAAATTTCATATTATATTCTGGAAAGATAAATAAATCTACAGTAAAAATATTAAAATAAATAATCAATTTTAATACATTTAAAAATTCAAAAACAGAATTTTTAAAAAATCTAAGAATCAAAATGTCAGAATTTTAATAAATTAAATACAAAATATATTAAATTTAAATTTTTAATAATGTACTATGTCCAGGATGAACTCGTCGAAAAAGTTTCAAATTTTTTTGATAAGATATAAGTCCTCTGATAAATTAAAAATAGAAAACCCAATTCTAAGCACAGTGCTTTGTCAGAATTGTTATAAATTCTGTATTGCGTATTTTTGCCTCAAATTTATATAGTGTGAACATAATTGTCTAAACATCTCTGATAAAAATTATCAAAAATTTCTCATCAAGAATTAATGATCATTTAAACCTCAACATCAATGCCTGCGTGGGGAAGGATAAGCGGTTTCATTTCAAATCAGCAAACCAGTAGTTGGGGCCCCGCATGTCAGCCTCACGTCTTTCCTTCTCCTCCCTCCTTCCTCGCAGCTTCCTCAGCCCGGTTCATTCCGTCTGTCACAGCCCAATTGCAGCTCCTAGCCAACGATGCCTTGCCACTCCGTGTGAATTGAATTTAGCAAATTGCAGCGCAATTATTGCCTTGCCACATCCTGCCGCCACGAGGCCGTCTCCACCGTGTTTCCCAGAACCCTGACCATTCTTCTTCCTGTGCAGCACCAAGAACTCATCTCGCCGAGATCACAACTTGGCCCGGCTTATCTGCGCCCCATCGCTGGCTATAAAAGGCATATCGAGGCTGCTTTAGAACAGCGCCTCACTTCTTCTCATCCCATTCTCTTCATAAGCACACATGAGTCAAGCCTCCCCAAGCCAAAAACCAAGCCCAACTTCCGCCTTTGCCAAAAGCATCGAAGCTCAAAGCCGAAATCGAAATAGCAAAACCAGTGAACCATTTCCAAATTCCTCTGGAGGAGAGCATCCTTGGGCATCACTAACTCCAGCTCAAGCTTCATTTTCAGTTCATCACGCCTATAGCTCGCCACCACCGTGGAGCTTCTTCTCCAACTCTGGCGTGTGGTGGTAGAGCTCTCCGGTAACCTTCCTACACCATTAACCGACAAAATGGGTTACTTTGAACTCCCTGATGCTTAATCGAAGGTCTCTTGAACTTGATTTTACTCGAGTCGCTGGATTCCAAATCGGCCGATTGCATCACCGCCCCTTGCTAGTGGCAGGTCACCTCGCCACTGCCCCACTACCACCGACTGGACTCCAGGGTGCGCGAGAAGCCCCTTTGACTACTTCGCCCACCGGCTCGCCGCATTCCCTGGTTCCACCCCTGTTTCGGGTGGCTATCAAATGGGGCCAACCCGTCAACCAGATGCAAAAGAGGACAGCTCAAGCGGTATAATACGCCACTTCAATAGTGAAAGTGTATTATCCTAATTTAGTTTATTTTCCAAACCTGAGTTGAGTCAAATAGCTATAACTTTTGAACCATAGCTCCAAATTGAATGAAATAAAATTCTATATTCATTTAAAATCATGTGTATTTAGAATATGCAAGAATATTTAACTTGTAAACCACAGAAGAATTATTTGAATTAAGATTTTAAGAACCCTATTATGGCCTTTATGCAATAATTGTGCAATATAACTCCTAAACTAATAAAATATATTTTTATATGATACTGAGAACATTAGAGACCCAAATATATAAAAATATATAAATATCATTTTTGTTTGAATCATTTCTATTAAAAGTTGTTCTCCATATATTAAATGTTCAAGAATGCATAAATTGTGCAAAAGAAATCTAAAATGAACAAAGTTAATTTCTATATACTGGTATGTCAGTAGATTAATTGAATGTGCTAAAATATTTAAGTTATAAACTAGACATTGAATTGTTTCACGAATAAGAATGAGACCCTAGTGTAAAAGATATGTGCATGCATATATTCTAGAATGGTCATTTATGCTATTTCATAAGCAAATAAAATATTTGGTCTTAATAATAAAATTTATCAAATCAGTTTAGAAGTTCTGTCCAAATTACATGCTACCATATTCTGAAGAACTAATCACTACAAGAATCAGGGAAAAATTCGTGGGCCAAAAACCCACGAATTTAAGCTAAAACCCACGAATTTAATTTAAATTCGTGAGCAAACTGTCGAATTTAGTTCACGAATTTAACTCGACGAAATTAATTAATTAAATTCGTGGGTACCCACGAATTTAAGTTAAATTCGTGGGTTTCTGCCAAGCCCACGAATTTAATTGGGAATCTGAGTTAAATTTGTGGGTTTATTAAACCCACGAATTTAACAGATTAAATTCGTGGGTTTAATAAACCCACGAATATATCAGTCATTTTTACAAAAAAAAATGTATATATATATCCATATATATATCCAAATGTATGTATTTTTATATATATATGTATCGCACACAATACATATAACAACTAAAGAAGAAAAGAAAAGGCAAAAAGAAAATTGAAACTAAAAATTACTAAGCGAAGAATAAATAAGAAGGATCATCTATTTTGTTCAAATCTGATCAGAAACACTAACACAAAAGACAAACTCCACAATGAAGTTCAAGCGAACAAAGAATTAACAAACGAGACACCAAACCTATTACCAGTACTAAAAGACTGAAACCAACCTTTTAACTCTTCAAAACCGGCTTAAAACTAAGTCTCAGAAATGTACAAAATTTCGGCATAACCTCTCTTGTAAATAGGACATCCACTCAGCAGACAAAAAAACATTTGCAGTTATAATATATATATATATCAATCTCTCAAACCAGAAGGAGACATTCTAGCAGATCCTTAGATAATCCAATCACACATCCAACGGCAATTTGTAAACTACGCAATGACGTACAACACATTACAACCGCAATAGATACAATTCACATTCCATTAAAATAAGTCCATCACAATAAGTCGATCACAACGCATCCATCACAACAAGTTATAAAGTACAACAGTTATACACCAATCGAGCTCACAATGGAATTCATGCCTCGGGGTTGTTGGAGTTGTGGGCGCTACCACCACCGTCGGCGCTGTTGAAGATGTCATCTATGATGTCGTCATTAGTACGTGCTGGAGGGCGTGACCTAGAAACCTGCAAATTCAAGATTAACTTAGGTTGTACTACAAGTAACATTATGCTGATTCACATGAATATCAATATGAGAATATCAATAGTACTATTCAACCAAGACACAATATGAGAATATCAATATGACAGGTCAAGCTAAACAAGAATAGATACTATATATAAGAACTACACGTACGAGCTAGTCAAGATATGCTGCAATAATCATATGAACATCAATCTCATATTCAATGAAGCATCAAAGTAATACTCTTTAGTATTAACATAAGGCCAAGATTACAACTAAAATCATTTAATTCAACTTCCAAAGACCCCAATTGCATCACTGAGTATTCAAAAGATAACAAACAGTGAAAATAGTTCAAAGAAGCAATTAAAAGTTTTGGTAGTCATTTTAAGAGTTCAATATACAAAGTACAAATATAAAGCATTCTACAAGGATAAACAATCAGATTGTACATGGGCAAACAACACATTCTACAAGGATGCCATATAAAGCATTTAAAACATAAGTTCACAATTGAACAAGTTGTCTTAAGATAACTTTTCAATTCCAAGAAATCGATACAATATAAGGTTGAAATCAAAAGTTATTGTGAGAAAGAAAAATCAAATAGCACGTAATGGGTTAATAATTTGGTAAACCATCACTTATCTACAGGAGCACAGCAATGAACTTTCATAAGCACACAAGTAAACCTTTTCAAGTATGAACATTGAGATGATTTGTGCAAGGTTTAAGAAAGAGTTGCCTAAATGTCCTAAAATCGACTAAGTTATGCATTTCAACAAAAATTATCACTTTTGCAACAGATTACTCAGATTGATATATACTAAAAGAATGAACTAGACACCAAACCTACTACCTCTCTTTGAAAGACCGAAACCAACCTTTTAACTCTTTAAAACCGGCTTAAAACTAAGTCATTGAAATGTACAAAATTTTGGCATGACCTCTCTAGTAAATAGGACATCCACTCGTGGACAAAAAGCATTTGCAGTTATAATATATATATCAATCTCTCAAACCAGAAGGAGACATTCTAGCAGATCCTTAGATAATCCAATCACACATCCAACGGCAATTTGTAAACTACGTACGCAATGACCACCACCACCGTCGGCGCTGTTGAAGATGTCTTCTATGATGTCGTCGTTAGTACGTGCTGGAGGGCGTGACCCAGAAACCTTTAAGTTCAAGAATTGACAAACTTAGCTCGTGTCGCAAACTTAGAATGTTTTTGACATCCATACCTGTGGTGTCGTCTGAGGTGGCTGCAGGGCCCACGGGTTGAAGTACATAGGCATTCCTTGGCCTGGCGTAGGTGGTGGGTACATGTAGAACGGGTTTGGAGGCTGGGAGCCCTGTAAGGCATAGATAGGTACATTATGCCACATATAAATCATTCATTCAAATTTTGAATAACGAATTGAACCGATCCATCTTTACCTGTGGTGCCTCTCCTGTAGAAGGTGGCTGCATCTGTGGAGTGAACATGTAGAAAGGAGGAGGAGGCTGGGAGCTCTGTGGATCATAGTTTGTGACATGAAGTATACATAATAGAGTTTTTTGAAAATAAAGAATGCATGAGAATATCATATAACCTGAGGTGCATCTCCTAGGGGTGGTGCCTGCATCCCAGTAGGGTTTATGAAGGATGCCGGGGGAGGCTGAGCACCCTGTGATGCTTCTCCTTGTGGTGGTGGCTGCATGTGCGGAGAAAACATGTAGAAGGGAGGTGGTGGGAGCCCTATGACATAATAGTCCAGTTTGTGAATTCGTGATTTCTGAGCTAAGTGAATTAAAGAGTAATGAACTCAAGTATCTTTACTGCAGCAGGAGGGCGAAACACTGCACGTTAGGTCCAAGAGATTGTGACGATTCTTTGCATATAGATTGTTTGTTAGATTTTAAGCACAAATGTAAACTTGAGCGTTTTGTTCAAAGTAGAGATTGTACTGCAGATACATTTTCATGTATTACGAGTCTTCTCGGCCTGCGAGCTTCCTCTCGTGCTTGACGAGACTCTTCTCGCTTGACGAGACTCCTCTCGCGCTTCACGAGCCTCCTCGTGCGCTTGTGCTTCCGTGCGGACCTCGACGAGCGAGCACTCCCACTGAGAAACCGAGCCTTGTGGAGGACAATCGCGATCCACAACTCCATCCCCATGGCCCACCTACAAGCGATATATCTTGAAATGTGACCATGCAATATTTTTTCCTTAGTAGGCGAAAACAAATAAAATCAGTTTATTAACGAACCTCCCATGCTTTAGGCCCCTCGGCGTGGTACAACGCTTCCACATCGATCGGTGCGGCCCTCCAATCAACCTCCGGCCCATGACGTTGTGTCATTTGTTCGCATATGGCGCTTTGCAAAACAACATTTTGTGCTCTGGATGTAAATTTGCACAAAACATATTGTGTCATTTATACTTACCATCCTCTCACTAGCCCCATCGTCGCACAACACATCCGGGTTACGTGGATCCTCGCCTTGGTGCCCCGGATGTAAACTTCCACAAAAGTGGGAGTACTCCACTTCGACCTCCTACAATGCAAAGTTATAAACATAGTGACAAATTCACTAACAATTACAATACCGATACTTACCATGCGTTGCTCTAGGCCAATGTGTCATGCTGCGCCGTGCTTGTGCTTCCCCAATCTACTTCTTACATTCCCTCGATTTCTATTTGATTTTCTTGAAAATCCTCAGACCCCAAGACTGCACATCCACCTCCAAGCCACCATGTCCTTCATTATCCAATCGACCGAGCTCTGGAGATACTCTTGTTCATCAGTGTATCCTCCTTGCCTCAGGTCCTTTTCTCATGTTCACCTTCTTCACCCTCTTGTAAAATTGATGACGGCTTGAATCGTGCATTCTTTGAACGAATCTCAAACAACCTTTTGTGCCGCCTGTTGAAGACGCTTTTGGCCTTCTTCAAAGCGTTGTAATCGTCTTCGTTCTCAAGCGGAACCTCTCCGCATATAATCACACAATTTGTCAAATTGTACTTACATTTAAAGCAATACTCAAATAGAGTAAATACATAACGCAAACTCACCCGAAGCCAGCCCACACTGCGCTCGACATGTTTGGTTGTCTTCGCCTCTTTCCACGTTCTCCTTCAACGCCCGATGCTTCCGGTTGTGGGCGCGAATCTATCCCTTTGAGTCAACCATGCGGGGTAGTAGTACCGCCAAGGGCTCCCGGCCGACGGCGTTAACCTTTGTAATGTGGCCCGTCCCAGTCCAACCCGGCTCTTTCCAGTGCCTACAACAAAATACAAGACAAAGATGCATCAAAACAATAAGTTGTCACTTAGCTAATGCTAAAGAGAAGATATAACTGTTACCTGCTCCCGTGTACCTCTATCAACCTCCTATCGGCCGGGTTGCATCTCGGACGAATTGAGACTGTTTTACGAAACCTGAAATGCAAATAATTAGTTCATAGACATTACAATGTAAATATGGAGATTAAATGATAATCCAATACTACACATATACCTGATGGTACCCGAAGAAGACCCGCCCTCTTCAACTGGCTCTAAGGTCGCCTCCAACTCTGCATCTGCCGCTGCCTCGGCCTTGGCGTCTGCATCTGTATCTGTCGTCCCACCGCCACCACCCCCAACGACCTCCTCGTCGTCCGCCTCGCCCATGTCGTCATGCTCACATCCCAACTGCCCCTCCTCTGCAACCCCTACCTGCCTCTCGTCCTCCTGTGGTGCTCCGCCTTTGTTCTCGTGCTCGCTCATCAAGCACCTCTGGGCTGCTCCTGCCGCCGTTTATCTAATCTGCGCCCCCAACAAATATGGCGCTGGCCGTCTAGTCGACCATCGAACCCTTGCTCCTCGACCTTACGGAGGACGACCCATTGAACTTGCCTTTAAGCTTGTCAACTGATGCTGAACATACTCATCTGCTCAAATTTGACAAGAGTTAGTATCTGAGTTTACAAATAATTTTCAATAACTTGCACAAAAGAATGAGACAACTATAACATGTAAAAATGAAGGAGACAACAATGACTTGTAGAAATGAGCGAGGCAACAATAATCTTACAAAATATACATATCAAAAGTTGTCGGCGCGGAATGCGCTTCGCGACTCGTATTTCATTGAGACATGCTTGAAGACGTGCAATCCTTACTGACTTTTGAGGGCGTTTCCGTGACGGGCCGGGTTCATCTGTTATTACGTCTGTGGCATCGGTAGGTAATTGATCGAGTCCTGCCCCGTCGGAGACAAGGAAAGAATCCCCTATAGCTTCTTCTTGATATACATCACCCACATCATCCTCTACGTTACTTGCCACATACGAAACATCCCCAGGAGGATATACTTCAGGGTTAACTTTAAATACAACCCACCAAGCCTTCAAGCTACGGTGAGGATAGCTCAGGTAGTACACCTGCTCAACCTGATGTGCAAGCACGATTTTATTGATATGGCCTTGAAGCCGCGAACTGTGCTTCACCTCCACCATCCCAAAGTCATCGACACGTGTGCCGTTGTGTGGATCGAACCAATGGCAATCAAAAAACACAACCTTCAGTTCTTTGCCACCCCCAAAGGTATACTCAATTATGTTTTGTACAACACCGTAGTAGTCTAATATATCGCCGCTGGAATTGGATGATGTTGTGACTACTCCGCTGTTTGAAGTGGCCGCAAGTGGACGGCTAGCTTCTAATTTTACTGTTCGAAAACGGAACCCGTTCACATCACAGCGACTATAGCTCCTTGCCGTCACATCACCATGTGAGAGCTGTCGGAGATCCTCAGGGACGGTGGCATCACGCATACACTATATAGCAACATGCATCACTATTAGTCTAATATTAAGTTACTACAACAATTCATTTTAGGAAAATGAATAAATAGTCAAATTACATGCTGACGGAACCATTGCACGAAGCTTGGGTCGCCTTTCAACCCATCACGACGTAGGTTATCCAATTGCTTAGTTGTGGGTTGTCCAGTTGGCTTCCAATTTTCTTTGTCAAATACTCTGCGTCATTTATTCTCGGGTTAAAAAGGACACTACACTGAAATGTTGAAAACATAATTCAGAAAGTCACTTACTCAAAATATTTTTCAACTTCTACCATGTTAGTGAACATGTAAAGCATGGCCATGTTCCACTCCTCATACTCAACATGGTGTGTAGTGTACGACCCAACAGGTTGACCCTTCCATTGAAAAAGCTTAAGTTAGCTCAACGGTTCTTCTTCCGCGGCACGGTACCGATTCTTACGGACATTCACGTTGTGCTTGAGTGCGAAATACTTTGTTGAGAAGTTTGTGATCTCTTTACTTGCATAAGCCTCTGCGATACACCCTCTACCCTTGCCTTGTTTGCGCACTGTAGCTCTAAGCTTTTCAACTCCCTTCGACAATACATCCATCCGAATCAAGCAGACCTCCTACCTTCGCTTCCCAAGGTAGATGCACCAGCAGATGTTGCATCACATTCATAAAACCAGGTGGGAAAGTTTTTTCCAACTTGCATACAAGCAATGGAATTCCCTTCTCTAACTTCTGCATCAACGTCTTAGAGATTTCCTTACCGCATATCTGCCTATAGAAGTAACTGAGCTCGGCTAACATCCTCCACAACTCATTATCAAAATAGCCATGAAACATTACCGGAACAAGTCTTTCCATGATAATATGGTAATCATGACTCTTTAGCCCGTTTAGCTTACCGGTGCTGACATTCTCAGCCCGTTTTATGTTAGATGCATAGCGATCAGGAAACTTTAGAGTTTTCAACCACCTCAAAATCTGTTTATGGTCTTCTGGCTTCACACAGTATGTAGCTCGTGGCCGGCTCTCATTTCCATTTAAACTAACTTTAACCTCGAGTCACGGCCTAGCACAATGATCACCCATGTCTTTCCTAGCACTCACGTTATCCTTTGTTTTGTCAGTTACATCAAACACCATGTTTATGATGCTTTCTGCCACATTGCGCTCTTGGTGCATCAAATCTATGTTATGCGGCAGAATCAAAGCTTTCGTGTAAGGCAGCTCCCAAAGAAAAGAAATATGAGTCGGTTGTGCTCCTTTCCATAGCCGATGAAACCCACTTAGTAGATCGTACAAGCCGACTATGCCATTCAGCTATCTCCTCTCCTGTGAGTCGCCCGCGCCCTTTTTAACTTTCGTCCTTTTGAAATGCTTTGGCGTCGTTCCTAAAAGGGTGCCTCGCGGAAGCCATCGTCGATGGCAATCGAAGAATGTGATCTTTTACCGTCGTGAGCTGAATGCATCGAGTCACCATACAAATTGGACAACACAGCGACCATGAACACACCAAGCCCAAATGCCATATGCCAACAAATCATGGACCGACCACGGTATGCGGCTCGTAAGGTAAATTCTCCGCCACCAACGCTGTCGTATGCCTTTTCCCTCGCCACAACTTCTTGACTCATCAATTAAGGGCCGCATGAACAAATTGAGATCCTTCCTGGATGCTTAGGACTGGAATGACAAGAGCAAGGAATATGAACCCTCTTTCAAGCAAATCTCGGTGGAAGATTGTATGGCATGATGAAGACCGGCCAACAAGAGGAGGGCTAGCGCTTGTGCTGAAAGGTGTGAAACCGTCTGTGGACAAACCAAGACGGACACTCCTAGGGTCGCTTGCAAATGCAGGATCGAATCGGTCCAATGCCTGCCATGCCTCGCCATCAGACGGATGCACCATCATATCCGGGTCTTGGTCCTCACGTTTACCTTCTTTGTGCCACCGCATATGTTTCGCTGTTTCTTTTGACATGTACAGTCGTTTAAGCCTATCCGTTATCGGCATGTACCGAAGCTGTTTAGTCGCGACCTTTGTAGTCACTGATACCCCTTCCTCATCTACCACCTCAACGAATCTGCACTTACCGCAATGCATACAATGGGTATCCTTGTCATGATCCTTCCAGAACAGCATGCAATTATTCTCGCACACATCAATCTTCTGGTAATTCATCCCGAGGCCGGCCATCAACTTTTTCGATTGGTACAAATCCTTTGGCATCTTGTGGTTAGGCGAAAGGACATCATTCATTAGTTCAAGCAAAGCGTTGAAGCATTTGTTCGAAAAGTTGAACTTCGACTTCATCGACATAAGCCGTGTGACCGCCTGCAGGACACTCACATTGGTCAAGTCATGCAGCTTCTCGTCCGAGACGTCAAGTAGCCTATAGAATTCCTTAACCTCCTTCGGCTGTGACCCCTCCCCGGAGTTAAATTCAGTCCCCCATCCAAGATCATCCAACATCTCTTCCATCCGGTCGTGATCCTCCACATGGTCCAGCATCTCTTCCATCTCAATGGCTTGCCCTGCGGCCTCTCCATGACGGTGCCACACCAAATAGTTAGGCATGAACCCGTTTTTGCAAATGTGATACTGCACTATATCCTTGCTGTAGTAGCTGTTATTCTCGCAGAGGGTACACGGGCAATACACATATTCAGCTCCTCCAGCGAATGCTTGCTTCAAGAAAGCATCCGTGATCTGCCCCCATTCCCTTGAGTGCCCCCCATCACTCCTCCATCCGTCATACATCGCCCTTCGATCATCACCCATTATCAAAGCTAAACAAATGAAACAATGTCAGCGCATTTAACCGTGGCTTAGGTGACAAAGACAACCCTATTAGGAAAGATGTGTTCTAAACCCACCCAAGAATGGAGGCTATTGCATGCGACTGTGGACGTGCGCTCTGAACCGAACAAAATTTCGGCAAACATAACCCCGCTGTCCTCCAAGCGCACGCGATCTTTGGTGCGTCGGAGAACAACAGGTTATGTGGCGAAATCACGCTCGATCGCCGCACGTCCACAGCCCTATGCAACAACCAACATTCTCGGGCGTCCAAAATCTGCCGGACAATTCGAACCGCGCACCTCACAAGCAAATGTGAGATCGCCGTCCCAAACGGTGGCGCCTATGCTCTCCACTGTTCGACACAAACCCTAAACTCTAACGTTATATACAACGGCAATGAAAATAAAAATATATATATCATATGCGTGAATATAAAATGAGATGAAATAACTTTAAACGAATATAAAAGAGATGAAATATACCTTCTCCAACGCCGGTGGGGTGTCACGGAGGTCCGGGGTGGGCGGGGTGGCGCCAGCGACGGCGTAGTGGCACCGGCGGGCGGCGCCGGTGATGGCGCGCGGTGGCGCGGCGGTGGACAGCGGGCGGGGTGGGGCGCCGGCCACGGGCGCGGGCGGCGTCTCGGCGACGCTGGGCGGTGGCACGGCGGGGGGCGGCGGCGCGCGGCGCGCGCAGCGGCAGCCGGCGGCGGCGGCGGCGGCGGCAGCAGCAGCGGGCGCGGCGGGGTGGCCGACGAAGGCGGTCGGCGCGGCGGCGATCGTCGGCGAGGCGGCAGGCGAGCGCGCGCGCGCAGCGCGCCGGGCGGCCGCCGGCGGCATTGCGGGCGGGGCAGCGTGGCTCGAGGCCGACCGGCGGCGTCGCGGCGGGGCGGCGGCGGCGGCGGGAGGGCAGCCGGCCGGGCGGCGGGTGACGGCGAGCAGCGGCGACGGCAGGCGCAGTGGGCGGGAGGGCGGCGGCGCGGGCGGCGGCGGGCCGCCGCCGGGCGGAGTCTCAGTGCCGAGCGGCGGCAGCGCGCGTGGGAGGGCGGCCGGGAGGTGGCTCGGCGCGCCGAGGGGCGGCGCGCAGGCGGGCGTGGCGCGAGCGGCGGGCGGGCGGGCGGCGACGCACGGGGATGGGCGGGCGCGGCGCGAGCGAAGCGGCGCGCGCGAGCGCGACGACGCGGGCGGCAGCGGCGATAAGCGCGCATGGGCGGGGAGGCGGCGTTATCGGGCTCGTGTGCGAGCCCGTATGGTTTTTTTGGCCGTAGTTAAATTCGTGGGGATGACCGGGCCCACGAATTTAAAAGTTTAAATTCGTGGGTAATTTTTGGCCCACGATTTTTAATTTTTAAATTCGTGGGTAACTTCTGGCCCACTAATTTAAACGATTAAATTCGTGGGTATTATTTGAGCCCACGAATTTAAATAAATAAATTCGTTGGTTTCATTTTGGCCCACGAATTTAATTAAAAACGTGGGTTTTATACAAACCGACGAATTTAAATAAATAAATTTGTTGGTTTTTTTTTGGCCCATGAATTTAAAAAACCCATGAATTTTTCTCTGTTTCTTGTAGTGAATCTCATTTCATCATGCTTTGCATATAAATCTTGATAGCAAAATAACCCTAAGTATGATGTTTTCAGAAACGCTTTAGCCTTTTTGTGCGTTTGTAAAACATCTCGTCTAAATGCAAATTTTGATAAGATTAGCCTAGAAATGTTATTTAGGATGTGGTCTACCATAATCTGGAAAAATATTCTTATTTCATCTTGCTTTGCATCTGAATCCTACTAATTGTATCATCCCAAAATTTGCTTTAATATTATTTTAATGGTTATTTGTACATTTTATGATTTTCTAGAATTTATTGGTTTTTTGGATTTATTTGAATTAATTATAAATTATGTATGTTGGCCTTTTATCAAAACTATTTAAATTTATGCAAAGTTAAAATAAAGTTTTGTCAAAAATATTTTATTTGAGTTCAGAATGGCTCAAAGTATTTTTGAGAATTTTCTTGGATTTTTCTTGATAATTTAGTTGCCTAAAACTAATTAAATGAATTTTTGTAATTATTTTAAATTAGAAAACCATTTTAAATCAAGAGAATAGTAATGGGCCGAGCCCATATACTGTGCGCGTGCGACGGCCCGCATTTTGGATGCGTAATCGCTAGCCGTTGATCTCGCATCGGGCGATCAGGAGCGATCATGCTTGAGATCAAAACCCTAGCGCTAGCAACCGGGAGATCAGGATCGGATGGTTAGGAGTAAGCTGTATCGATTTAGGTAAGTGGAGATCGTGTTCGTTGGTTAGTTGTGAGCAGATCTGATCCAGCCACGTCGTCGTGAATCACAGCCGTTCGTCCGCCATCGAATGGTTGTCGACCGTCGTGTTCGCGTGGGACTCGGACGCCACCGCCGTATCCGAGATGAACATCACCGCCGCGTCGGTTGGGTTTCCTAGCGCCGTACGCGACCGTCGAGAGCTATTTAAGGGTCTCGCAGCCTCTCCGAGGTTCATCTTTGTGTGTCGCGGCGTTTGGTTGGGACCGTTTCGCGAGAGCCATCTCAGAGCGTGTCCAGGAGCTCGCCGGAGCAGAGGACGTAGCCGCCGCGGGTTTTCTTCAAGAACACCATCGTTTCGTCTTCCTTCACCGCGTGTGAGGACCTTTTGAGATCGCCGCAGTGGGCCGCGTCAGATCCAGTCGAACCCGAGCCGAGAAGCTCACCGCATCACCGGGTTCGCAATCTTCTTCCTCGCGTCCGGTGAGTGCCGCATCGCCGCGACATTATTTCCATCGGGATAGTTGTTAGCCATCGGATTTCGTCGCGTGGCCCAAATCACGCCGGGCGCGGGACCAATCGCAAGAGGACGCGTGGCGGTGTTGGATTCAAAGCGTCGTGCACCGAGTATAAGGTGGATGGGTGCCGTGCTGCGGACCGGACGTATAGACCGAGCCACGTGGAGGACTTTGGTCGTGCCACGTGTTGCAATGATGTCATCGCTTGCGTCAGGTGGTCCATGGGAACAGTACCCCAGTCCACGGTGAACTCGGGATTTCATGGACCCGGTCTATGCATCGGGAACACGCATCAGATTTTGAGTGGTGCACGTGTCGCCGTGGGGTAATTAGGATTTTTCAGTATAAAAATAATTCGGGAAAATCAGATTTTCTAATTTATGTATTTTCAGTATTTATTCAAACTTCAAAAGGCTATAACTTTTGCATTTTAACTCGTATTTGAGTGATTCAAATTTCTAAAAATTTATAAGATTTAGATCTATTTAATGGTAAATTTTAGTTGATTTTTAGAGTTCATTTCTCTCTGTTTTGGTACTTATTTGCTTTTCTCCTACAGTACGCATAGACGTTGAATTGTGCGATGCTTCGGAGGAAGATCCATCAACTCAAGAGCAAGTTCCAGAGCAAGATCACAACCTATTCCAAAGCAAGTTGTGCTTCGATCATGTTGAACCCATGTTTATACAAATGCTATATTGTTTTACTTTATTGCATAGTATTTCAAGTATACAATTGTTTCAAATTAAATTGGGATCTAGTTAATCTACCAATTTGATCTATATACCCTACCTTGTCATTTGTATGCCATGATCTAATTTTCAGCCTAGGATGGTTAACTAATAGTTGGTTAATATTGATAATCAACATGGGCTGATTAGACCGTCGTAGATTGCTTAGCTGTGCCACGACATCATATGTACATGAATCATTAATGATTAATCTTGACTAATGAAATATGGAACAATGATGTGAACTTGTGCGTCATGTGAAGTTGTACAATGAGATTGAATTGTAGTGGCGAGCAATGTCACGCAACGATGTTGAATTGTTAATGGCATGTGGTGCTGGGTAATCAACTTGGGTGATAATCACTTAGATTGGGGCAAGTGGCAAGGGGCGAGTATGCCAAGGTGGGCCCGATGGGCAGAGGGTATGTGGATGTCTTGCCCTGATCACTCTAAGGACTTAACCTTGCAAGCCTTTGACCTGAGTCAATCATGCAACCACATGTCTGGTATGGAACAGCCTAGTTGATTAATTTGCAATGTCTTAACTTTGGTACTATCTTGGTCGGTGTGAGTTCCCGAGTTGTGGAGTAATTCACATGGCGCAAGACGGGGGCCCTGGATGTGGTAACCAGTCCCACCAGTGTTGAAACCTTAGCGGGTGGTACCGGGTTAAGTCAGAGCATTGTAAAGGCTTTGTCATGATTTCTCTGTCGGCACAACAAAGGAAGTGTGCTAATGGCCATGCGCAAAGAGAATATCATGTCGTGTGGGTAAAGTGCATAATCTCTGCAGAGTGTAAAGCTATTCGAATAGCTGTGCTCGCGGTATTGAGCAATGCTCGGGAATTACAGTTCAGGGTTAGTTTAATTAAAATGGAAAACTTGGATGGGATGGCAGGATGCCATGCGAGTTGGAAATTGACTTAGGATTGGAAACTTGGTTTACTTGAGAAATGCTGAATCTATCTATTATTGTTATTCGTTTTACGGTCTTTACAATCTATTTGTTGTATTTGTTCATAAATGTTGCTTTGATGCAAAATAGCCATGATAGCCTATCCTTTGGAATAAGCCTTGCATATAGCTATATTAGAATTGCATTCTGTGCACAACTTGTTGAGTGCTTTATGTACTCACCCTTGCCAACAACAACATCACCAGTTGAGGAGTCTGCATCAATGCTGGAGAGGAGTCCAAGAAGAGACGAGTGTTTAGGGCGCAAGCCTTGTCAGTTGCCTGTAGTATACTGAGGGGTTGTCTACGTTTTCATTCCGCTGCAGTTTAATGTGTTATTCAGCCTTGTGAGGCGTAGTCATGTAAGTGAACAATAAGGTCATTCAACTAGTAGTATATATCATATGATGTCTTTCATAATGTTTCCGCCGTGTATGATTGTGATATTCACCGATGTTGAGCCTGTGTGCACTAGTGTGATCCTGGACTAGTGCAGTATACACAGAGGGTCCGAATTTGCATATTCGAGTCCCGACAGAAGTGGTATCAGAGCCATACTGACTGTAGGCCTTGATCCTAGATAGTCTGGTTGTCTCTATAGGATCTTCAAAATTATTTTCTAAAGGAAAGACTTAACTTGGAAGAATAATATGTTCTTGACTTATCTCATTCTTCTATTCCTTCCCTCGTCAGAATTTCTCTCTTTTGCCCTACTGAATTTCTTTCTCTCTCCCTTGCTGGATCGAGTTAAAAACCTTATCTGAGTTATCTTAGTAGTTGACGATATACCACACCTTAGGAGAAAGCATCAAGTGCTTGCTGTCAACCCTGGAAATCATGTAGGAAGGAATCATCGAGCTCAAGGAAGGAGTAGATCTATGAAGTGTTCCAGAAGCTAGAAGATCTATGCTCAGAGTAGCCAGTTGAGACTCATGTGTGGGAGCCACGTCTGCTTAAGATAGAAGTGTTACCCCTGTAGGCGGTAGTTTTGTGTGTATAGGTTGAATTGGTTCTTCCCGATTGCTGAGTGTGCAGTATGTGTTGCAGAGCTTTTAGGCTTATATAAGCAACCATACCAAGTTATTAATATTGTTTGCTTAAGTTATTGGGTTAAACCTATCTCCCCTGCTTTAGGATTCCTGCTTCTTACCTATGCTATTTCCCTCTTCCCTAACCCAGTGGAGCAATCAAGCAGATGGTTCAGATTCGTGGAAACAACAGAATAAGTGGAAGTGAAAATCAATCCAAGGAGAACCTCAATGATGCATCAGTTCTTCAACCATCAGTACAGATGGATATGCAGAGTTTCAGAGAGTTCTTGACTGCTCAGACTCAGTTGATGCATGCAATGATGAAGCAGATGCAGAATATGACTGACCAAGCCAATGTCAACCAAGTGTCCCAAGCTGCTACCAATGATTTCCATTCCTACTTAAGGTTATCAGAATTCATAAGGACTCGTCCGCTGACGTTTTCAGGAAATGTGTTACCCTCGGAAGCGGATGATTGGCTCAAGACCATTGAGAGGAAGCTGCTCATTGCTCAGTGTGAAGGCGATGAGAAAGTCCTATATGCTTCTATCAGTTACAAGGAATTGCTGCGAAATGGTGGAAGAAATATTGTGCTATTCATGAAGCCCCGCAGAATATCACTTGGAATGAATTTGTTGTTGCTTTTCGTAATCTCTTTGCCTCACCTGGAGACAGTATGGTCACAGAAAATATGGAGCATAATACTAGCCCTGCACCTTGTACGACATCTAAGCGTTGCTCTCTGAAGTGCTGTCAACCAAACAAGTCAGAAGATCGTGCGTGCATTCGCTGTGAACAAATAGGACATACCGCTGACGAGCATGCGATTAATTGCTCCAGCTGTGAAGGAAGTCATTCTCTTGGAGAGTGTCGTATGAGTGACATCACATGTTACCTGTGTGAAGGTCGAGATCATGGTCCAGCTCAATGTCCCTTGGATTCAATAGTTACCGCTGTAACCCAGCATCAGCAAAAGAATCTTCGAGCCATAGTTGCTCAAAAGTTGTCAAGAAGAGGCGGAACGTCAACTGCAAAAGTGGTGCCATTTGAAGAGCTAAAGACGCAATACCTTAATCCTGTTGGCCCTCATCAAGAAAGAAGTAATTGGCAGTCACCAACAGCATGTTTCCTGTGTGATGAAGTAGGTCATTGGGCTAGGGAATGCCCTACGAAGCAACCAGCTCTGACACAACAAGAGGACAACAATGTACATGTAGTCGCACAACATCGAACACGAGTGTGTTACAACTGTCACAAGGAAGGCCATTATGCTAATCAATGCCCACAAAGAAGACAATCATCGTCTGCGGCCATGGATGTTCTAGAAGTTACCTCAGTCAAGTTCATAATGCCAAACGAGAGAGGTAAAATCGCAAGAGAAGTCTGTGCGGAGAATCAGTTGGAAAAGAGGCGTTTGAATGAAGACACTGCCCCGTTCGACGAATGCTCAAGGAAGAGAGGTGGACCTAAGCTTTGTTATACCTGTAACAAGCCCGGGCATTTCGCCAATAATTGCCCTCATAAGGAAGTGATCACACCAGTTCAAGTCAATCTCAATTCTGTTCCAATCAAAACTTCAGCGCCAATGCCAATCGAGGAAGTTTAGATCAATGATTTTATCCTATGCAAGTGTCATATTTTCGTTTGTAAAGGAAAAGTGACTACTGATGAATTCCATGTAAATATTTTCTTGTGTAAAGAAATAAAGTAAAGATGGCTGAGATGATGGAAGGTTAAGTGTTGGAATAAAAGCATTAATGGTAAAAGAAGGGTCAGATGTTTTTCTGAGTATGCACTTGTGATGGTGGTTCACATGAATGTGATGTGTGTGTAGTGATGGTTAGTATTGTGGTGATCGTGAAACTTGTCAGTTCGGAAGAATTGCCATTGCCAGAAAGTACAATATTGCTTGATGTAACCTAGAATGTGATGGAGTTAAGTTGCTTATTGTTAGAGAAAAGTTCCTAGTGAACGGTATTGGGTATCAGACCTGAGATGCTACTCCTGAAATGAATTGGTTGTCCGGACATAAGGCTGTCCTGGAGTTTGGTCGAAGAGTTGTGTCAGCTAAAAGCCCTGAAAGCGGGAAAATGGAATTTCAAGTGACTGTAGATCTTGGTGGTCAGTTGATGATTAATAGGTTGGAATCTGTCAGCTTGGAAGATGTGCCAGTTGTAAGAGAATATCCAGATGTGTTCCTGAGAACCTACTTGGTGTGCCACCAGATCGAGAGATCAAGTTTGTTATTGAGTTAGTGCCTGGGATAGCACCAAAAGTAAAAAGACCTCATGAATGCTTAGTAATGAGCTAGTTGAGACGAAGAAGCAGATTGAAGAGTTGCAAAAAAAAATTCGCTAGAACCAGTTGTCACCATAAGGGAGTGCCTGTTCTGTTTGAAGATGGGAGCTTAGGGATGTGTATCGACCGTCGAGAATTTAATGAGGTGATGATCAAAAGGATAAGTATTTGTTGCCCAGGATCGTAATTTGTTTGATCAGTCAAAAGGAGCTGGAGTTTTCTCAGGGATAGATCTTCGATCGAGTTATCATCAAATAAGAATTCGTGCAGAGAATGTTCTTAAGTCAGAGTTTTCTACGCGATATGGACAACATGAATTTACAGTTGTGTCTGCTAGAATGATCAATGCCATGGCATAATTTATGAATCGGATGAATGAAGATTCATGGGATAATTGGACAAGCTGTTGTCGTGCACATAGATGACATTCTTGATTACTCCAAGACAAGGGAAGAGCATGCCAAGTAATTGAGATAGGTTCTGGAAAAGCTGCAAGGGCGTTAGTTGTGCGCTAAGTGTAACTATTGGAAGGAGAAAGTAAGTTGTGTTTTTTGGTCATGTAATGGTTTCAAAAAGGGGTTGTTGTTGATCTGAGCAAGTGAAAGTAATGTTGTATTGCGAGCAACCGAAGTCTGTTACCTGGATTCGTGATTTTCTGAAAATGATAGGGTGCTACCATTGATTTATTGAAGGATTCTTGACGATTGCGAGACCACTTAAGCAATTGTTGAAAAATGAGAAGAAGTTTGCATGGACACCGTAGTGCATGCTTTAAAGTTATTGCGTCATTATATTGTTGGAAATATGTATAGACCATAAGAGTTCGAAGTGCAGACCTTAATATGGAATGAAGAGGATGGTTGGAGTTGATTAAGTATTATAATGCTGGGATCCATTATCATCCTGGTAATGCTAATGTGGTATCCGATGTCTTAAGTTGTAAAGGCCATAGTGCCAATACACTAATATCAAGTGATCAATCAAAATTGTGCAAGGAGTTTCAAAAGTTGAAATTAGAAGTGGTTTCACAAGGATTTATAGCTGCTTTGGAAGTTAAGCCAATGCTTGAAGATCAGATCGAAGTGGGTTAGAAGGATGAACCGTGGATGACCAAGGAACCACACGGTTTAAAGGTCGAATCTATGTATCGAACAAGAAAGAGCTTAAGCAGTTGCTTTTGGAAAAAGCTCATCATTCTAAGTATTCAATTCCTACAGAAAAGTGCTAAGATATATCAAGGTCTTAAGGAAATGTTTTGGTAGCCTAAGATGAAGCGTGAAGTTACTGAAAATATCGCTTTGTGTGATGTGTGTTCGAGAATGAAAATAGTGCATCAGAGATCAGCAAGTTTGTTACAGCCGGTGCAGAGTTCTGAGTGGAAGTAAGAGGCAAATCAGTAATAAGATACCTAGCGTTGAGAAAGGTCAAGAATCCAGAAGGGATATGGTTCCGTTTGGGCCATCGTTGACCGTTTGGGCCGAAGTTGCTCATTTCACACCATTACGACTACCTATTCAGGAGATCAGTTGGTGCGACTATTTATAATTGTGTGTTTGCATGGTAAGTCTAAGAAGATTGTGTCAGATAGAGGTACCCAATTTACCTCGAGATTTTGGAATAAGCTGCATGAAGCATTGGGAACTCGTTTGAATTTCAGTACATCGTATCATCCGCAGACAGATGGTTAGAATGAGGGAGTTAATCAGATTCTTGAGGATATGCTGAGAGCTTATGCTTTAGCCTGTGCTATTTCGTAGGATAAGTGTTTGCCATATGCAGGATTTAGCTATAACAACAGTTATCAGGCTAGATTGCAAATGTCACCATTTGAGGCATTGTATGGACGTGCTTGTCGTAGTCTGTTGAATTGGAATGAGACAGGAGATCGTATGGTATTTGGATCTAATATTCTCAAGGAAGCCTAAGAGCGAGTTGCTATGATGAGAGAGAGGTTGAAGGTAGCTTAGTCAAGGAAAAAGAGCTACACTGATAACCGTCGTCTAGATTTGAGGTTCGAGTCAGATGATTTTGTATATCTCAGAGTTAGCCCTCTTAAAGGTGTCGAAAGGTTTCACGCTAAAGGGAAACTTGCGTCAAGATATGTTGGTCCGTTCAAGATTTTGAGCTGTCAAGGAGAGGTTGCTTATCAGTTGGAGTTGCCGCAGTCAATGGCAGGAGTGCATGATGTGTTCTATGTGTCGCAGTTTAGGAAATGTCTCAGAGTGCCAGTGGAGCAGATACCATTAGAAGCAATTGAATTGCAGGAAGAGTTGACTTATAAGGAGCAGCCAGTTAAAATTTTGGCCGTTATGGAACGAAGGACTAGGAACAAATCTGTTCGCTTTTGCAGAGTTCAGTGGAGAAATCATTCCGAAAGTGAAGCAACTTGTGAGCGTGAAGAGGATTTGCAGTCAGATGTCTCAAACCTATTCTTTAGTTCCAGAGCAAGATCAGAACCTATTCCAAGGTATGTTGTGCTTCGATCATGTTGAACCCATGTTTATACAAATGCTATATTGTTTTACTTTATTGCATAGTATTTCAAGTATACAATTGTTTCAAATTAAATTGGGATCTAGTTAATCTACCAATTTGATCTATATACCCTACCTTGTCATTTGTATGCCATGATCTAATTGTCACCCTACGATGGTTAACTAATAGTTGGTTAATATTGATAACAACATGGGCTGATTAGACCGTCGTAGATTGCTTAGGTGTGCCACGACATCATATGTACATGAATCATCAATGATTAATCTTGACTAATGAAATATGGAACAATGATGTGAACTTGCACGTCATGTGAAGTTGTACAATGAGATTGAGTTGTAGTGGCGAGCAATGTCACGCAACGATGTTGAATTGTTAATGGCATGTGGTGCAGGGTAATCAACTTGGGTGATAATCACTTAGATTGGGGCAAGTGGCAAGGGGCGAGTATGCCAAGGTGGTCCCAATGGGCAGAGGGTATGTGGATGTCTTGCCCTGACCACTATAAGGACTTAACCTTGCAAGCCTTTGACCTGAGTCAATCATGTAACCACATGTCTGGTATGGAACAACATAGCTGATTAATTTGCAAGTTCTTAACTTTGGTAATATCTTGGTCGGTGTGAGTTCCCGAGTTATGGAGTAATTCACATGGCGCAAGAGGGGGGCCCTGGATGTGGTTACTAGTCCCACCAGTGTTGAAACCTTAGCGGGTGGTACCGGGTTAAGTCAGAGCATTGTAAAGGCTTTGTCATGATTTCTCTGCCGGCACACCAAAGGAAGTGTGCTAATGGCCAGGCGCAAAGAGAATATCATGTCATGTGGGTAAAGTGCATAATCTTTGCAGAGTGTAAAACTATTCGAATAGCCGTGCTCGCGGTATTGAGCAATGCTCGAGAATTACAGTTAAGGGTTAGTTTAATTAAAATGGAAAACTTGGATGGGATGGCAGGATGCCATGCGAGTTGGAAATTGACTTAGGATTGGAAACTTGGTTTACTTGAGAAATGCTGAATCTCTCTATTATTGTTATTCGTTTTACGGTCTTTACAATCTATTTATTGTATTTGTTCATAAATGTTGCTTTGATGCAAAATAGCCATGATAGCCTATCCTTTGGAATAAGCCTTGCATATAGCTATGTTAGAATTGCATTCTGTGCGCAACTTGTTGAGTGCTTTATGTACTCACCCTTACCAACAACAACATCACCAGTTGAGGAGTCTGCATCAATGCTGGAGGAGGAGTCCAAGAAGAGACGAGTGTTTAGGGCGCAAGCCTTGTCAGTTGCCTGTGGTATACTGAGGGGTTGTCTACATTTTCATTCCGCTGCAGTTTAGTGTGTTATTCAGCCTTGCGAGGCGTAGTCATGTAAGTGGACCATAAGGTCATTCAACTAGTAGTATATATCATATGATGTCTTTCATAATGTTTCCGCTGTGTATGATTGTGATATTCACCGATGTTGAGCCTGTGTGCACTAGCGTGATCCTGGACTAGTGCAGTATACACAGAGGGTCCGAATTTGCATATTCGGGTCCTGACACTAATGCAATAACCTTAAGAGATAAGATCACCAAGAACACATTATATGAATAATTGAGTTTATGTAAACTTTAGCTAATGATTACTCTCATTAATCCAAATAATTTAACATCTAGAATTCGTAAAACAAGAATAAATAATCTATAAAAGAATATGCATCTGTTTCTTATAAAATGTTTTATTTGATTTTCTTTCTGTTTTCTTTTTGCCCTTATTAAATTCATTATTTGCAATATTTTTTTGAACGACGTGTAGAACCTGACGTCATTAATTCCGTCGTCGACCACACAGGCTTCGACCGCGACTTTGTCGTAAACAACAATTAAGCAAGGGAAGCACCCCTTTGATCATATTGATCCCAGTATTTAATTTTCCTTTTATTTATCAAACTGTTTCATGCATGCATTTATTTTCTGTAAATTTGATATTTTGTGGTACTGGTAGATATACCTGTTGTCTCATGAAACCTCCTTGATAAGTATTGACACGTGAACCTTGATAATCCTAGAATAAAGTTAGATAATACATTATGTCAACATGAGTATATATACGATCTAATAATTTATTCTTAGCCATGCTTTAGAACCAACATTGTACATGATCAGATCAAGATTGTTTCTTGGGAAAATTGAAAAAGTTGGTTATGACATGATGTTGGTTGTCAGTATTTTGATTAAAAACCCAAAATAAAACTATGGTTTAGAAGCGGGCAATTATTGGCAATAGCCGGTTGTGCAAGGGTTAGACTTGTACGTAGTGTAGGGATAAGTATTGCCCGTGTCGGATTAAGGACCGAACATAGTGTTGTATGATCCAAGATAAATCCGTGCAACCACAAGTGCTGTTATGGGTAGCCATAAACCAATTAAGTTAACTAGTTTAACTTTGCATTTATGGAAAGCGGGAGATAGCACAGGCATTCCTTTCAAAGTCTGCTTGTTGGGGTTTCTACTTACCAATGTAATGGTGTACGCCATGCTATGGGGAGTTCTCATCATTTCTGTGTTCTGAGTTCTTCTACCATAGTATGGATTAACGTCCCGGGCTGGTGCAAAGTTAACCTAGGTAATGTAAAGGTTTTCGTCATGAACATTCTGGCCACTCGCCAAAGGTGCGTGAAACATGCAGCAAAAAGAAAATGTCATAACATGTAGGTAAAGCTGTACATCTCTGCAGAGTGTAAATCTAATCGATTAGCCGTACCTGCGGTTATGGGAAACTTGGTGAACTAGCAGTAGTTAAATGTTTTTCTATTTTCAAAAGGGCTTGGTTTCATTTGTTTCGCCATGTGTTGGCAAGGATTGATGATGACAAGATTGGATTATTGGATCATTGAATTATTCAATGCTCGCGAATGGCTTTGAGTATTACTTATGCTTTACTTATTTCTTATCAGTCAAATTTGCTCTTACAAATTCGGTTTGCAAATGACAACTTGATTTACAAATTCAATTTCGTTTTATGCAAATTAACTGTAGTAGCCCCCTTTGATATAGCTTGCATTATTGCATTTGTAAATACCACTTAAATCTTGCGCAGTACGAAAGTACTCCACCTTGCTTAATCTATTATTTAGGGTTGATAAGAAAGCAAAGCCCCAAAGATTACTTTTCATCGCAGGACACGGGAATTCTAATGTAGCGATATTTCTAGGGATTATGCCTTGTCAGTTGCCTGCGGGTTGGATGGGCACACTACAAGACTTTGCTTCCTCTGTGCTGTATATAGATACTCTGAGTTGTAAGAATATATTTTACAAATGGCTTCCGCTTTGAGAAAATGATGTATGGTTGTGATTCCAATTGTTGAAAATGTGCGTACTAGCCACTGATCATGGGACTAGTACTGTATGTGCATTAGATTTCCATTTTTGCATTTATGGGGAAATGGGGGTCGTTACAGTTGGTACCAGAGCCATACTGGCTGTAGGATAAACCCTAGTTTGAATAGTCGTTAGTGTTAAGGATGAGTAAATTTCAAAATTCTTATTTTAAAACTATTATAATTGCAAATTGTAGTCATTGGTATTTCCCTTGTCCTAAGTTTCTACTCTTACCTCTGCTTTCATTTCAATTAAATTCCTCTTTCCTTAAAGCAATCTTCAACCAACAGAGACTCCGATTTCTACACCAACAATCTCGAAGAGATGGAAGTCACTCCCTGAAGACTAGTATCGATAGGTCGAATAAGAGTATAATAGGCTATGTTATTTAGAACCCATGTATATTAGTTATGTTCATGTTGTGTGCTTTGCTTGAAGATTTTTTTATTGCTTCCCGGGATGCACTTGTGAATGTTTGACATTAGGTTAAAAATTTCACGACATGACAACCCTTAATTAATAAGAAATCTAATTAAAAAAATATTTTAAGGAATGAAACGTTACCTAGTAACCTAGCAGAATCTCACCTAAATACCTATCTCCTCTTGACTGCAGGATGCCTAAAACAAAATCCCTAAGAAAACTCATAGAGAATGAGGTCACTCGATGTTCTCAGCCCACAAGGGACAGCATTCCAACTCCAGTCCAACCTAATCCGCAGCATCTAGCCACTAGAACATCTACCTCTCGACGCAATACTCAACAAGAAACACCCCCACCTCCTTCTCAAAATTCAAGTGAAGCTAATTTTGAAGAACAACCGCTTGAACCCCCATCTATGACTCAAGTCCTCGCAATGATTGAGCAAGGACGTCAGTCTGATGCACTCCTACTCCAACAGATGGTGCAAAATACTACCAACCTTAGCGTAACCTTCACTAGGGATGGAAGTAGTGATGCACCGCACTACTCCAAGTTGGGAGGGTTTCTGAAAACTAACCACCGACTTTTTCCACATCAGCAGAACCTCTTGACTCTGATGATTGGCTCTGTTCTATCGAGAACAAGCTAGCCATTGTGCAATGCAATGACCATGAGAAGGTCCTCTATGCTTCATATCAGCTGCAAGGAGCTGCAGTAATCTAGTGGGAGAACCATCAGGCAATTCTTCCAGAAGGACAAATTATATCTTGGGTAGCATTTAAAGAAGCCTTTCGTCGGAATCACATTCCTACGAGTATCATTGAAATCAGAAAACAAGAATTTATAGAATTGAAGCAAGGGAACTTATCAGTGATGGAATATCTACACCGCTTCAATCATCTATCTCGTTATGCTCCTTCAGAAGTGTCGGATGAGGCTCAAAGAATTGAGCACTTCCGAGAACACTTAAGTGATGAGATCAAATGGACGCTAGTCGCCCATGATATTCATGATTTCCAAACTTTAGTGGATAAAGCTATCCAGGTAGAGCATGGTCACTGGACTGTAATGGAAAGCCGAAAGTGCAAGTGGATAGCGCGGCAATCAGCAAATGATCATCCCTCAAAGCAGCATTTATGGCAACCATCCAATGTTCAGCGATCTACATCACAACTCCAGAATTATGAAGATCAAACCTCTCAATCCCAACAATACCAAGTGCAAACTTCTAACCCTTAGCAAACCTCAATTCATCCACAACCACAAGCAAGATTATCCTCTGACACTCAGAACCAGGCAACCTATGTTTATCCCAAGAAGAACTCTGTACAACCTTCTTCTCAACATCAATCCTCAAGTCAACCTCGGATGACTGGAAACTCACAGGTCTCCAAGTCACCATCCGCTTCATTACAAGATATTAATCATGGTCGCCTATACCATGTGACAGCAAAAGAAGCTCATGATGCACCTGATGTGGTACTGGGTACATTCCTTGTTCACTCTGTACCTACATTGGTGTTATTTGATTCTGGCGCATCACATTCCATTATATCCAAGAACTTTATCAGGAAACATGAACTACAAGTCGAACTACTTCCCACAAAAATGGCAATTTATTCCCCTAGAGCAACCATGCAAACCTCAAGACTCTGTTCAGAGGTCTGCATTGAAATAAATGGAGTACCATTTCGTGATGATCTCATTGTTATCGAAACCTCGGGTCTAGATGTGATTCTTGGTATGGATTGGTTATCTAAGCACAAAGGCTATATAGATTATGCTAACCAATCTATATCCCTTCTTAGTCCAAATGGAATCCAAGTGGAATTTTCTTCTATCAACCGCACTCCAACCCAACAATCTTTCCTTTGTTCTGCTTTGGTCACAAAACTAAGTCAAGTACAAGTGGTATGTGAGTATCCTGACGTATTTCCAGATGAACTACCAGGAATGCCTCCAGATCGGGATATGGAGTTTGTCATTAATCTTGTTCCTGGAATAGCACCCATCGCTAAACGCCCTTATCATTTGCCTTCAGATGAGTTGGTTGAATTGAAGAATCAACTCGAAGACCAATTGAGCAAAGTATTTATTCATCCTAGCTCATCCCCTTGGGGTAGTCCAGTGCTATTTGTTCCAAAAAAAGATGGTGGTCTACGCATGTGCATAGATTATCGTACTTTAAATGATGTCACAATTAAAAACAAGTATCCTCTTCCTCGTATCGATGATCTTTTTTATCAATTGAATGGTGCTCATGTATTTTTTAAAGATTGATCTGAGACATGGGTATTATCAATTGGAAATTAAACCCGAGGATATTCCAAAGGCTTCTTTCACCACTCGTTACGGATTATATGAATATACCGTAATGTCATTCGGACTTACAAATGCTCCTGCCTGTTTCATGTGCCTTATGAACAAGGTCTTTATGGAGTATTTGGATAAGTTCGTAGTGGTATTCATTGATGACATCCTCGTCTATTCCAAAACCGAAGAAGAACATGCACAACATTTGCGTATGGTGCTTGAAAAACTTCGCGAGCATACACTCTATGCCAAATTCAAGAAGTGTGAATTCTGGCTAAAAGAAGTTGCATTTCTTGGTCATATTCTATCTGAAGGTGGAATTGCAGTTGAACCAAGAAAGATCCAAGCTATCACAGAATGGGAGCTGCCTCAATCTGTTCCTAAAATCTGAAGTTTTCTCGGTTTAGCGGGATACTATCGCCGCTTTATCGAAAACTTCTCCAAAATCGCTCGACCAATGACTCAACTCTTGAAAAAGGAAAAGAAGTTTGAATGGACCCCAGAATGTGAAGCTAGTTTCCAAGACCTTAAGAAAAGATTAACCTCAGCTCCAATGCTCATCATACCTGATATTCATAAGAGCTTTGAGGTATATTGCGACGCATCACGACATGGCCTTGGATGTCTACTGATGCAAGAAGGAAAAGTTGTCGCATATGCTTCACATCAACTTCGGCCGCATGAGCAAAACTATCCTACTCATGATTTGGAATTAGCAGCCGTTGTTCACTCTCTAAAAATCTGGAGACATTATCTTATTGGCAATCGATGTGAGACCTATACAGATCATAAAAGCTTGAAATATTTCTTCACCCAACCAGATCTAAATCTCAGACAAAGAAGATGGCTAGAGTAAATCAAAGACTATAATCTTGGCATTCATTACCATCCTGGTAAGGCTAATGTTGTAGCCGATGCTCTCAGCCGAAAACTTCATTGTCTTTTCATCCCCGACCAATCTGAGTTGCAAAATGAAATCCGAAAACTCAATTTGGGTTTAGTTGAGGAAGGCTATGTCGCTACTTTAGAAATGCAACCAACTCTCAGAACCCATATAAGAGCCGCTCAACTCAAGGATGCAACCATTGCCAAATCAGGAAACAATTGAAAGATGGTATCAAATCTGAATTCTATGAAAGCTCAGATGAAGTAATTATGCAAGGAAATCGTATATATGTCCCCGATGATCCTAAACTCAAGAAGTTGATTTTAAAGGAAGCTCATGAATCTCCTCTTTCTATCCACCCAGGGAGCACAAAAATGTATCAATACCTCAAACACGAATATTGGTGGCCTGGCATGAAAAAGGAAATTGCTGCATATGTCAATGAATGTGATGTATGTCAGCAAGTTAAAGCTGAGCATCAACGTCCTGCTGGTCTCCTTTAGCCCCTGCAAATTCCCGAATGGAAATGGGAAGATAACAGTATGGATTTCATTACCGGTCTACCCAAGACTCGGAAAGGAAATGATTCTAAATGGGTCATTGTTGATCGGTTAACAAAAGTGGCTCATTTCATTCCAATCAAAACCACATATCATGGGGACAAACTTGCAGAATTGTACATGGATAATATTGTGCGTTTGCATGGTATTCCAAAAACTATTGTATCTGATCGAGGCTCCCAATTTACTTACCGTTTGTGGGAAAGTTTGCACAATCTGTTGGGAAATAAGTTAAATTTCAGTATAGCTTATCATCCTCGGATAGACGGGCAAACTGAGAGAACAAATCAAATCCTGGAAGACATGCTTAGAGCCTGTGTGCTATCATATAGCACTAATTGGGAGAAGAGTCTAGCATTTACTGAATTCTCCTATAACAACAACTTCCAGGCCAGTCTTCAAATGTCACCATTTGAAGCATTATATGGGAGAAAATGCAGAACTCCTCTTTTCTAGTCCGAGGTTGGCGAAAGAAAATTTTTTGCTCCAGACCTAATCCAAGAAGCCCAAGAGCAAGTAGATATGATCAGAAGCCGATTGAAGGAAGCCCAATCTCGTCAAAAGAGTTACGCCGACAATCGTCCATGTGAACTCATCTTCAAAGTAGATGATCATGTCTATCTAAAAGTTTCTCCACTCCGCGGAGTTCATCGCTTTCAAGTCCATGGAAAGCTAGCTCCTCGATACACTGGACCGTATCGAATTCTTGAGAAGATGGGTGAGATGGCATACAAGTTAGAATTGCCAACCCAATTATCTGAAGTTCACAATGTCTTTCATGTGTCCCAACTTAAAAAATGCCTCCGTGTTCCTTCTGAGCTCACCAATCTGCAAGATATTGATCTTCATCCTGATCTATCCTATCGAGAGCGTCCAATACGCATTCTTGAAGAAGCAGAATGCCACACAAGGAACAAGTCCCGCAAGATGCTAAAAGTCCAATTGAGCAACCACACTGATGATGAGGCAACATGGGAACGTAAAGATTATCTATGAAAAGAATTCCTAAACTTCTTCTTCTAAGCCCTCGCCAAAACTCGAGGACGAGATTTCTGTAAGGGGTTAGTTTTGTAACATCCCAAAAATTAAAATAAAGTAAGAAATTAAATTTTATAATTTAATTATATTTATTAATGCTATTTCTGCATTTTCTGAATTATTCTGGATTTTCTTGATTTTTGCTCTATGGAGAAAACCTTTATATGTAATAGATAAACAACAATAATAAAAAATTACATTAATAAAATGTATAAAAATAACTGCATGATCTTGAGAGATCTCTAGAATCCAACTTCTGAATTTTTAAAAGCCATGTAATCATAATGTGCAATAAATACCCAATTAATGTTTCTTGACTAGCAACAGTAAACTTGTCAGATTTAAAAATATAATTCGACATTATCTCCAGCTAAAACTTTAATATTATATTTTGGAAAGATAAATAAATCTACAGTAAAAATATTAAAAATAAATAATCAATTTTAATATATTTAAAAATTCAGAAATGAATTTCTGAAAATCTAAGAATCAGAATGTCAGAATTTTAATAAATTAAATACAAAAGACTATATCTCCACGATGAACTCGTAGAAAAAGTTTCAAAAAGTTTTGGTAAGATATAGGTCCACTGATAAATTAAAAACAAAAAACCCAATTCTGAGCACAGTGCCTTGTCAGAATTTTATAAATTATGTACAGCGTATTTGTGCCTTAAATTTATATAGTGTGAAGATAATTGTCTAACCGTCTCTGATAAAAATTATCAAAAATTTCCCATCAAGAATTAATGATCATTTAAAGCTCAATATCAATGCCTGCATGCAGAAGGATAAGCGGTTTCATTTCAAATTAACAAACCAGTAGTTGGGGCCCCGCATGTCAGCCTCACATCTTTCCTTCTCCTCCCTCCTTCCTCGCAGCTACCTGAGCCTGGTTCATTCCCTCTACCACAGCCCAATTGCAGCTCCTAGCCAATGATACATTGCCACGCCGTGTGAATTGAATTCAGCAAATTGCGGCTCAATTATTGCCTTGCCACGTCCTGCCGCCACGAGGCCATCTCTACCGTGTTTCTCGGAACCCTGCCCATTCTTCTTCCTGTGCAGCACCAAGAACTCATCTCACAGAGATCACAACTTGGGCTGGTTTATCTGCGCCCCATCGCTGGCTATAAAAGGCATACCGAGGTTGCTTTAGAACAGTGCCTCACTTCTTCTCCTCCCACTCTCTTCATAAGCACACATGAGTTAAGCCTCCCCAAGCCAAAACCATGCCCAACTTCCGCCATTACCGAAAGCATCGAAGCTCAAAGCCGAAATCGAATTAGCAAAACCAGTGAACCATTTCCAAATTCCTGTGGCGGAGAGCATCCTTGGGCATCACTAACTCCAGCGCAAGCTTCATTTTCGGTTCATCACGCCTGTAGCTCGCCACCACCTTAGAGCTTCTTATCCAACTCTGTCGCGCGGTGGTAGAGCTCTCCGGTAACCTTCCTACCCCATTAACCGACAAAATGGGTTACTTTGAACTCCCTGATGCTTAATCGAAGGTCTCCTGAACTTGATTTTACCCGAGTCGCTGGATTCCAGATCGGCCGATTGCATCACTGCCCCTTGCCGGTGGCAGGTCACCTCGCCACTACCCCACTACCACCAACTGAACCCCAGGATGCGCGGGAAGCCCCTTTGACTCCGCCGCCCACTGGCTCGCTGGCGTCGCCCCTCCTCCGCAGTCGGCCGCATTCCCTGGTTCCATCCCTGTTTTGGGTGGCTGTCAAATGGGGCCAACCCGTCAACCAGATGCAAAAGAGGATAGCTCAAGCGGTATAATACGCCACTTCGATACTGAAAGCGTATTCTCCTAATTTAGTTTATTTTTCAAACCCGAGTTGAATCAAATAGCTTAAACTTTTGAACCATAGCTCCAAATTGAATGAAATAAAATTCTATATTCATCTAAAATCATGTGTATTTAGAATATTCAAGAATATCTAACTAGTGAACCACAGAAGAATTGTTTGAATTAAGATTTGTTAACAACCCTATTATGGCCTTTATGCAATAATTGTGCAATATAACTCCTAAAATAATAAAATATATTTTTATATGATGCTGAGACCATTAGAGACCCAAATATATAAAAATATTTAAACATGATCTTTGTTTGGATCATTTTCTATTAAAAGTTGTTCTCAATATATTAAATGTTCAAGAATTCATAAATTGTGCAAAAGAAATCTAAAATGAACAAAGTTGATTTCTATATACTGGTATATCAGTAGATTAATTGAATATGCTAAAATATTTAAGTTATAAACTAGACTTTGAATTGTTTCACGAATAGGAATGAGACCCTAAAGTAAAAGATATGTATATGCTTATATTCCAAAATGGTCATTTATGCTATTTGAGTAGCAAATAAAATATCTCGTATAAACACTAAAATTTATCAAATCAGTTTAGAAGTTCTGTCCAAATTACATGCTACCATATTCTGAAGAACTAATCTCATTTCATCATGCTTTGCATATAAATCTTGATAGCAAAATAACCCTAAGTATGATGTTTTCAGAAACGCTTCATAAAACAAGAATAAATAGTCTATAAAAGAATATGTATTTGTTTCTTATAGCATGTTTCATTTGATTTTCTGTCTGTCTTCTTTTTGCCCTTATTAAAGTTCGTTATTTTCAATATTTTCGTGAACGACATGTAGAACCCGACGTTATTAATTCCGTCATTGACAACACAAGCTTTGACCGCGACTTCATCGTAAACAACGATTAAGCAAGGCAAGCACCCCTTTGATCATATTGATCCCAGTATTTAATTTTCCTTTTATTTATCAAATTGTTTCTTGCATGCGTTTATTTTCTGTAAATTTGCTATTTTGTGGTACTGGTAGATATACATGTTGTCTCATGAAACCTCCTTGATAATATTGACATGTGAACCTTGAAAACCCTTGAATAAAGTTAGACAATACATTATGTCAACATGCGTATATATATGATCTAATAATTTATGCTTGGCCATGCTTTAGAATCAACGTTGTACATGATCAGATCAAGATTGATTGTTGGGGAAATTGAAAATGTTGGTTATGACAGGATGTTGGTTGTCGGTATTTTGATTAAAAACCCAAAATAAAACTATGGTTTAGATGCGGGCAATTATTGGCAATAGCCGGTTGTGCAAGGGTTAGACTTGTACGTAGTGTAGGGAGAAGTATTGCCCGTGTCGGATTAAGGACCGAACATAGTGTTGTATGATCCAAGATAAATCCCTGCAACCACAAGTGCTGTTATGGGCAGCTTTAAACCAATTAAGTTATCTAGTTTAACTTTGCATTTATGGAAGGCTGGAGATAGCATAGGCATTCCTTTCAAAGTATGCTTGTAGGGGTTTCTACTTACCAATGTAACGGTGTACGCCATGCTATGGGGAATTCCCATCGTTTCTGTGCTCTGAGTTCTTCTACCGTAGTATGGATTAACGTCCCGGGCTAGTGCAAAGTTAACCTAGGTAATGTAAAGGTTTTTGTCATGAATATTCTGGCCACACGCTAAAGGTGCGTGAAACATGCGGCAAAAAGAAAAGGTCATGACATGTGGGTAAAGCTGTACATCTCTGTAGAGTGTAAAACTGATCGATTAGCCGTACCCGCGGTTATGGGAAACTTGATGAAGTAGCACTAGTTAAACTTTTGCTATTTTCAAAAGGGCTTGGTTTCATTTGTTTTGCCACGTGTTGGCAAGGAATGATGATGACATGATTGGATTATTGGATGACTGAGGTATTCAATGCTCGCGAAGGGCTGTGAGTATTACTTATGCTTTATTTATTTCTTATCAGTCATATTTGCTCTTACAAATTCTGTTTGCAAATGACAACTAGATTTACAAATTCAATATCGATTTATGCAAATTAACTGTAGTAGCCTCCTTTGATATAGCCTGCATTATTGCATTTGCAAATACCACTTAAGTATTGCGGAGTACGAAAGTACTCAACCTTGCTTAATCTATTATTTTAGGTTGATAAGAAAGCGAAGCTCTGAAGATTACTTTTCGTCGCAGGACACGGGAATTCTAATGAAGCGATCTTTCTAGGGATTATGACTTGTCTGTTGCCTGTGGGTTGGATGGGCACACTACAGGACTTTGCTTCCTCTATGCTGTATATATATACTCTGAGTTGTAAGAATATATTGTACAAATAACTTCCGCTTTGATAAAATGATGTATGGCTATGATTCCAATTGTTGAAAATGTGCATACTAGCCACTGATCATGGGACTAGTACCGTATGCGCATTAGATTTTCATTTTTGCATTTATGTGGTAATGGGGGTCATTACATCTAATCAAATCCTTTTGAATCCATCTTGACGAAAAATAACTCTATTTTTCTTGGTGCTATATTTAGGATTGCTGCTTGTACAGTACCCATGTGTCACCTTAAATGGAAGAGCAAAAACATAACAAATAGAATACACAGATAGAAAAAATGTCCTTAACTTATTAAGGGAAAACGATAAAAAAGAAAGAGAGACGAAGGTAGGCAGGTAGGGAGTGTTCCGAAAACACATTTCAATAACATAAATGTATATAGAAAAATGCCAATTTTTCGATCTTCAATTTCCGTTTCAATATTTCCTTACAATTTATCTTTTTGTGGTTTTTTGAAATAGCAAATGTTGAGGTTTTTAGTTCTATTGGAATACACGTCTTCTTACTTTTCCTTATTTTCGTAGATATAGCTCAAGAAAGAGAAAAGGATGCATGCTTGAAATACTATGAAGATAGGCAGCCAAATGACTCAAAACATGAGCAAGCAACAGGAAGTTATAGATGAGGAACTTCAGCTAATATGCTCTTCTTTACTTAAATTAGCTCTCCAATACTATTCGATTGTTGTTGGCCTTTGACATTTTTCCTGCTGTTAGAATGCACGATTGAAAGCCACATTTCATGACATAGAAGATCTTAAAAGACAAGAAAAAACTCGTCAGCAAAGGATCTCTAAGGCTAAGGAAGCTCTTGCTGCTGCTGAAAGGGAGGTTGGAGATCTACAACCTTACGAACCACCTAGAGCTGAAATTGTTAGTTTGTTCTACTTATTTCCACAAGCTTTTGCTTTCTATTCATGCATCTTTTTTGTTTCCATGTGTAACCAACTGTTATCTTGTCCGCTCTATGTGCTCAAGTAATACAGCTTTCGAGACTGTTAGTATTTATGCTTGTTGTTAAATTTATGTTCGTTCGTAGGCAAAACTCAGAGAGAAAATTGCACAACTAAGTTGCGATATAGATGAGCTAAGAACGGAAAGGAAAGAGGAGTTCCAGCTAGCCTGAGAGAAATAAAGACTCAGGAAGTCACTACTACAGAACAGCACATCACTGCCTGTTCCAAAACGCCATCACTGCCGGTCATTGGTGCTGGCAGTGATTGGTCGATAGTGATACTCGGGGATTATCACTGTCGGCTCAGGAACCGGCAATGAAAAGGATTATCACTGTCGGTTCTATACAGAACCGGCAGTGATATTGTACTATCACTGTCGGGTTAAACCAAAATCCGACAGTGATAATAATTATAACTGCCGGTTATACATAAAACTGGCAGTGATATAGGACTATCACTGCCGGGTTATACCTCAATCCGATAGTGATATATATATATCACTACCGGTTTTCTCCAAGAACCGGCAATGACAAGCCGTGAACCAAATATTTTTATTGCATATTTTTTGTTCAATATATATATTTTTATACAATTGTTTATACAGTGTCCATATATAGTATATAAAGCATCGTTCAAATCATAATTCAAATATATCCGTGTATATACAAAGCATCGTTAAAATCATAATTCAAATATATTAAATTAAGCATCACAATACTTTGTTTTTACAATGATTTATTTACAAATGTAGTTCGACTACATCTCATCTCATCTCTTCTCATTGACTTTGATTTTGCACCGGCCACAGTAGAATGAGGGCGATGAGGCTACGCGTGGAACTCGCCATTTGGATTGATGACTTCATCATGAATGAATCCGGCGAGCTGTTCTTGAATTGCTATAATTTCTGTCAGCAATAACTTATTGGTTCTCAGTTTGAAGCGCTGTTATTGAAGAAAAGAGAAAGTTAATTAATGAAGATGTATGTTAAATGAATAAAAGTAGGCATCAATGTGTAATTACATACCATGGCTTGATTATAGCCCACAGTCTCCGTGACAATTGAATATAAATTTGTACATACATAGTATGCACATAAATTGTTTCCCGGCTCCTGCCTCATACATGGAACGTCGGTTACAATTTAAAATGTTTCCTTTAGGGACGATGGCGAACACTTTTCTTGCAGTATCGTGCGAAGGCCCTGTGAATGATTTTGAATATCAAGTAAACTTAAATGAAGTAGAATGGAATATTGCTAGAGCAATAACACAACGATCGAGTTTACCTGTTCAGCATGTCCCAAAAGTCTTGATACAGCTTAGTTGTTTTTCTCCTAGAGTCCAAGACAAAAATCCTGCTAGCATCTAACTGGATGACGAGGAGGACCCAGTGAAACCTTCACATATATGTCAACAAAGTCAATTACTCCAACATCGTACGTGTCACGCAAAAACAGTAAAACGATATTAGAAGTAGGGAAATACATACTTAAAGTTATAGGGTAAAAGTATGGAGGTTTTGTATTGCAGCTTCAAAAAAGTATTAAATAAATAGTCTTCATTGTACTGTGGATTGTCCTTCACAAGTTTCTCGTTGACGAGCCCCGGATCTATGAATCCTAGATTGTCATTGCCATTTCTTCTACAAATCTGTATCTCCATTCTACATAGGAAAGAAGTCAGACATGCAATTAAACAGTACAAGGATGCACAATAATATACATACAAACTTACAAAGTCCACATTCGAAGTATATTCACGTCCAGGGCATCTTGCTGGTACAACATATACACCTCCTCGAAATTCACCCAGAAGATGTTACCCCCAGTGTGAAAATCCTGCTCCGTGTATTTTACTGCAAACAACTCCATACCTTCGTTGGACTGCTGCATGTACCACTGATGGACGCGCCGCAGTTATGTTGTCAGGTGGTCGAAATGAGCTGGTTCAACCAGCGGTTTCCCCATAAAGAACTTCCACCTGAGACCTTGCTGCTGAGCTTCAAGTTGAGCAGGATCTGCCTGAGCATCCAACATCAACACTTCGGCACTAGCCGCCTTCAAGTATTGCTTTCTAGATATGCGCTCGTAGTCCGACATTTTGCAAAGGTTCAAAGCCTGCCCCATCTTTTGCACTTTTGCCATACTCGAGAAAAACTTTTGCGCGTTCTCGTCAACTTTAGTCTTCTCAGGTGGTGGAACCTTTTTAAAGTGAGATGTTACGCTGGCGCTTACATGCTTTTTCCGTTCTTCTTCAGTCATGTCAGCTGGTAATTTCTTCTGGGATTGTCCTTGCTTCACAGATGAATGAGATTTCTTCGAGGACGGTGCTGACTTGCGAGATGGTGCTGATGTTCGATTCTTCTCAGATTCTGGCGGAGGAGTCGGAATTTTTCTGGTTGGTGCCGACGGAGGAGTTGGACTTTGTCTCTGTGGTGGCGACCAAGGCGGGAGGTCTCCGTTTGCAGAGCGCAGCTGATCATCATCTTCGTCGTCCTCATCATCCGAGCCAAACTTAATCAAGCTCTTGCGCCACGCGAGGAAGCTATGCACGTTTTCTCCTAGTCTTTTGTTTCCGTCCTCGCCAGGGATCTCTACCTCCATTTTTCGGTATTAGCGGACTACACTGTCCACTTCGACCTTAGCGAATCCCTGCGGTATCGGGCGACAGTGCAAAACCTGCGACTCCTGGCATGGACAAGCCCTGCCCTCAGCCACCTTGATTGTAATGCCATATGCGGACAAATGTAGCTTGCACGGTGTCGGTTCTTTGATGTCATCCACAGGAAAATGGAGTCCGTGCTCTTCCGAAAACCCTGTGGACACGCAACTGCTCTTACGAGCGCCAGGACTGATGAGCTCAGGGATTTCTCTAGGTGGTGGTCGTGAGTTGAGAGCTTTCTGTACTGCTTGCTCCACAACCTTGTCTAGTTCCGCTTTCTGTTCCTCTAACGCCCTCGCCACAGCATCTTATATTTGACGGTCCAGTTGATCTTCTCTTAGTCTCTTCGGGCGCTTGTACAACCATGTGTCTGCTGGGAAGGCTTCTTTCCACGGCACCAAACCAACTCCTCGGGTGTGACCTGGATGCTCCTTGTTACCTGTATACGGTTAGCTCGCTCATTCTCCTTCTTGGCCCGAAGAACCTTGGGAAGACTGCATGTGAGCATCCGTGATTCTGCGCGACACTTCCTCCTCTCTGTCGCTTCTGAAGCTTAAGCTGCCATCATCGGAGATAGAAGCACCCCTCCCAAGCAACCAGTGCTTCGATCGTTCGCTCAAGGCGGTCGTCGCAGGAATGACACCCTTGAGGGTTAGTTCTTCTTCGGTCCGATCCCATGCTGGTATTTTCTTCACGTACCCTCCTGTTCTAGTGTGTGAGGGTGAATATTCTTATCCGCGTTTGCCTTGTTCCTTTGACTTACTATTTGCGCTTCTTCAGACCTCTTGTACGCCATAAAGTTCTCCCAGAACTCTCTTAACTTTGGGTACGTGTCAAAATTTGGCGTTTCATTCTTCTTCACATAGTTCTTATTTAGTGCCGTCTTCCAATTCTTCCACGCTGTGCACATGATGGATAGTGCACGTTTCTTTGCAACCAGCTTGGTCCCTTGGGGGAACTGGAACACTTGTTTCAGCTTGTCCCACAACGAGTTCTTCAGGTCATTGGGAACCACCCATGGGTCACCTTGGCGGCCAATCCATGATCTTTAGTTGATGGGCACGTCATCCCTAGCAAGAACACCGCATGCTGTCCTGTACGGCCCCAACGATGACTCGGGTAGAGCAGGTTCCTCGACTGCCGAGAGTTCCACTACGTTAAAAAGTCCCTTAGGCATCTTGTTTGGACCACGACTTGTGCGCTGCCTGCGTTGATCAGACGTCTGAGCCTGCAATTTGATCTTCTCGTAAGTCGTCTGGGCCAACAATGTTTTGAGAACCACAGAGCACTAATACTTTACCTCGCCTACGTTACTGACGTCAGGTTGGTCCACGGCAGGATCCTGCAAGTTCAGGTAGGACGTTGGGCTATGGTTCGGCTACCTGCTCCTCCTTCGTCGATATTTGAGGGCCCCGCCCCTCCGCACTAGTCCTTGGTCAGAGGCCATTCCTAGCAAGTTTATCGGAAATTTCAAATTAACAAGCTCATTTTTGAAACACACATACAAATGAAGATTGACATAACGAATGAACATAGATATAAAAGCATATGAGCGTACGTATTCAGATGCAAAACAAGTTCAAATTAGGATCCTTTTCTATACTATGGTAGTATATATGTCCCTACGAGTGTTTTAAAGTAAGTCCCGTGATATTTTGCACTCACTCGAGATTGTTTTCGTATAGATTATCATTAAGGCTTAAACTTAGAGCCAGTAGCAGATCGACCTAAGTCATTTTCTCTCCTGTCTTCCTCAATTTCAATTTCACCACAAATTGTAAAATTAAAATATGGCTAAGATTTATTGAAAGAAGGAGTACTCAATAATAATGTAAACAACAATCCCCGAACTTACCAATTCTAAGAAATAAAATTAATACACATATCTGAAAGACACATACACATCTTTAAAGAACATGTGCACATATAGATATTTTTTTTATCTTTATACACATACATATTTGAAGAACACATACACATATACATCTTTTTTTTGAATCTGCATGCTCCAGAATAATTTGACCATGAACACAAATATACACATACACATACACAGGATATATACACATGCAGGATATTATACGGGTTGTCAATTTAACGACAAATACGTAAGTGTAGAGCACAAAATACATCTTGAAGGTTACATACACATACAGCTTTCGAGGATACATACACATACAGCTTTCGAGGATACATACACATACATCTTTCGAGGATACATACACATACATCTTTCGAGGATACATACACATACATCTTTCGAGGATACATATACAGTAATGGTTTTGGAATCCACAAAAAAAAGTAAAAGAAAAGGGTTGTGCCTCCGTGTATGACATGAGCTGCCGTGTACTAATTGAAGACAAAAGTACATTAGCAAACAACAAGTAGCCTTATGCAAGGGTAACACAAGATCAAATATTTTTTCATAGTATGATGTCAGAAAGTTACTTTTACTGCCAAGCATCATACTCCAAGCAAATTTAAGAGAATGTAAGACAATATGATAAAAATAACATAATTGACGTGAATTTGTTTATGGTGCTCTCAGATTTAGGGTTTGATTGAAGATTTAAATCTTCAACCTCAATCACAAATGGGCTAAACAAATTAATTCAGCGAATTAGGCCTCGAACCCTTACCACCTTAAAATGCACAATAAAGAATTGATAGTTGAATTCCATGTCATAATAAAATCTTAATGAACAGATTGTACTCATATCAGTATGCAATCTGATTAGCATTTATTCAGATTAACATAGTAAAGCAACAAAGCAATACTGATAGGTGCTAAACAATACAATATCAGGCTTGAATAGTTATCATAATTGAGCGACAGAAAGACTTATTAGCATGCAAGTCTACCGGTTCAAGGCCAAACTCGCAAAATTAACTGTTATGATCATTTTTTCACCCATTATCATCATCGAGCAACGTCAAGGCAGCAAGGTGAGTTTCCATGACAGCAAGGTGAGGTACAAAATGCAGCATATATTGTAACACAAGCATACATACCATCCTATGCAGATTTCATTCTGCTTGGTTGAACAAATATGCAAATTAAGCAACTTGAAGCATACATACAAATATGCATATATTCTAACACAAGCATACAAACCACTAAGAAGCTGAATGAGCACAGAGGAGAAATTTAGCACTTTCTAATAACAGTGGAGCAATTTAGCAACTAAGAAGCTAAATGAGCACAGTGAGGGTACTTCATCAACTTATTGATTTCTAATAACACTTTGTAAAAACAATGGAGCAATTTAGCAACTATAGAGCAATTTAGCACCTGTGCCCGATTCAACTTCATCAGCGCCAAGTGCTGGATTTGCTCATGCCACTGTCACCACATTCAAGATTAAGTGATACATACAATCCTTATGTTAATCCCCACAACCACATTCAAGATTTTGCACACCGGACGAAAGCAGCTTGGACATAGCACAACCACGGCACAGAAAAATCCCCACAAGCTCCTCACGAGCAGCATCACACATTAGACATTTTTCATATTGGACGAGAAATCAAACAGGGGATGGCAAAAAGGAACGAATCGGGGAAAGGTCGATGCCGATGCCGATGTAGAGGTAGCGGCGGGGAGGCCCGAGGCGGCGACGACCACGGGGCAGAGCAGGCGACAGCGTGGGGAGGGGATGCGATGCCAGCGACGGCGGCGAAGGGATGCGACGGCCTCGACTACGGGGAGGACGAGACAGCGGCGGAGAGGATGCGGCAACGGCGGGGAGGCCTGAGGCGGCGATGGGGAGGCTCGATGCTGCCGAAGGAGTGGAGGTTGGGAGGTGAAGGTGAAGGAGATGCAAGTGACAGGAAAAGGGCAATGGTTGAGCGCGGCAGTGATATTTATAGTGGTGGACTATCACTGCCGGGTCCCAACAGAACCGGCAGTGATATTCTATCACTGCCGGGTCATAAAGAAAGCCGGCAGTGATAGTTCCTTATCACTGCCGGTTCTACTAAAACCCGACAGTGATATATAGTATCACTGCCGGATTTTAAAAAAACCGGCAGTGATAAGGACACTATCATCGTCGGCTTCTTAACCCCGATAAAGTGATATTGTATTCTCGCCAGTTTTACTAGAACCAGCAGTGATAAGTCACTATCACTGCCGGATCTATTTGTAAACTGGCAGTAGTAAGAAGTATCACTGCTGGGTTATAGAGAACCGACAGTGATATATACAGTAGAATTTCCGGTTTATTTCATTTCACAGACTGGCGAAATACTATCAAATTTGATCCAAATAATCTGAAAAAATTTTGAGGCATACTACAGGACATGTAATATGTTATATAAATATTTTCCTCTAATTTTGACTAAGTTCTAAAATTCAGAAAAACCAAATTGCTCACTGTTTTAATAGTTCAAAAATCAAATAGTGCTCAAAAAATTCATATTAAGGCTTACAAATTTCAAATTTTGAAACAATAAATAAATTGTAGATGGACCGAAGGAGGATGCATGGCACGGATGGTGTGACTTGTAACAATTCACACAAATGCAGTCCAATCCATTGCCTCATATAATACATTAATTGTTACACACGAGAAAATAAACATGTTGTTCGTACGAAAGAAAGCATATCTTTCATTTGAACAACTAAGCTACGATTTGACCTTCGTTATGATCGCGGCGTACGTACGTAGCTTCCTCACTATCTTCCATGAGACTTAGTTCAACGTTCTCTCCGAAAGGAGGAAGCTCATCGAACTGGTTTTATTCTTCCTCGTCGACAACATTCTAAACTCCGACAATCCTTCTTTTTCCTTGAATAACCACGTGGCGTTCCTTGTTAGCCGGGTCAGTTACAAAGAAGATTTGTGTAACAGAATTAGCAAGTATGAATGGCTCTTCCCTGTATCCGACAAGTTCGAGGTCCACAGTAGTGATACCGTATTTGTCGATATTAACACCCCCTGGAAGCCTGACCCATTGGCACCGAAAGAGAGGGACCTTCAAAGGTCCATAGTCAAGCTAACAAATCTCTTCTATGAATCCGTAGTAGCTTTGCCTATTTTCGTTGCTGTCGTAGGCGTCTGTGCGAATACCGCTGTTTTGGTTCATGCTCTTTTTATCTTATGCTCTTGTATAAAATGTAAAACCATTTATGTTGTACCCTTGGAATGTGCGAATTGTAGATGACGGTCCCTGAGCCAACACTTTCAACTGAGCGCACTCTATCTCCGTATGCATCATGTGCCCACGCAACCAATCGCCGAAGTTATCTCTATGCTCTCTCGCGATCCAACCCTCTAACTTCGCTGGGTTTGTTCTGGATAGCATGCTCTTGAACATGTTGACATACGGGGCCACCACAACTGATTGTCCCAAAACTGCGAAATGTGCATGTGTGAATGAAGCTAGGTTGTTTGTACGGAGTGATTTCTCGCCCAGTGTCCCTTTGCCCTATAGCCTGCCTGAAGAGGAACGCGGTATGCTACACTAGCACAAAAAAAAATCTACCGCGTAACCAGAAAGCTACTCACAAGAAGGGGATCATAGATAAGATTACCACTAGACAAGCAGTTGCGGAATCCTTCGCGCATCGATGTAGTGGATCGTCCTCGCCGTAGTCGTTACGTCGATGTAGTGGATCGTCCTCACCTCGCCGTGGATCGTCCTCCCACGCCGCAGTCGCAGCAGCGTCACCGCAGTAGTCCACACGTCCAGAGATGGAACGTCGTGCGTCGGTGTGCAAGCACTGTCGCTCGGCCAGGGGCAGCGAGAGGAGTAGGCTAGGGTTTCGAGTGAATCACTCCTAAACCGTGGGAAAGCACACCCTGCGCCTCCCTCCTCCTCCTTATATAGCCACAAGATGAAAACCTAAACTAGGGCCCATCAGTGCTAAGCCCACGAGGTTCATTAATTACGGATCCAATCCAAATTAATGCGCCCCACCCATTAAGTGTGTGACCTGCGGGTTCACGTGCGCTTGGACATGGATTCAAAACTCCTTTTCAATCCAATAGTTGGTAGCGCTTCTTGCAAAGTATGCCAACTCCCAAACATACTATGATCAAATCGGACAGTAACCTATCAAAAGTACTCATGCAATAATCCCTTTGCCAAGTATATGAAGATTGATCTCAAGGCGAGAAAATGTCATCCTTTGATGATTCAATCCATCTCTCGTATCCGTGATATATTAGTAAGTTGTGATTGACTCTCAATCACGGCATGGCCATGCACTTCCTTAATCATATCACACGAGTGGCCTTGTCATATATCTCCGTTTCATTGGAGTGGCAAATTCCATCTAGATCGCTCACTTCCTCTCGCACGTTTCATAGTAAACATGAAAGCTACCTTTATAACTATCCGGTTAGGAAGTAGTGTTTGATAGCCCCAAGGAAAACTATTACACATGTAGCGAATATGACAATCTCAAGTCTAAGGATCATACATCTACTAGGTATAAGATACACGATGACACATAAGAATGAAACATTCTCGCAAAGTCCTATTATGGGTCTATCTAACCCATGTTCTTCAACATGCGCCCACAATGTATAGATGATATCTCCATATCCCATGATCTATGAAGCATGATCATCGATCACTACATGTGCTGATCTATTCATTGTTGTCATATACGATGAAATCCGATCAGAGATATTTATCGAATTACATCATTAAGTAAAGAGCTTCATAAGCAAGTCACATACTTGTTGATCAATACAATGATATACATTCATTGGACCAATAATCATAATATTATTCATAAACAAAGTCATGTTACAATCATCTAAATGATTGCCTCAAGGGCATAACACTAACAATCTCCCACTTGCACTTGAGTCAATCAATTAAGTATCTAATACCAATAGACCTTGTGTGCGCCTCATGCTTAGGCTGTGGCAGTGGCTTTGTCAACGGATCGGCCATATTGGCTTCCGTATGTACTTTGCATATTCTCACGTCACCTCTATCCACAATCTCGCGAATAAGGTGAAAGCGACGAAGTATGTGTTTAGACTTCTGATGTGATCTAGGCTCTTTTGCTTGTACAATGACACCACTATTATCACAATAGATGTCCATTGGACTAGAGTGTAACATCCCAAAATTTTGCTTAAATATTATTTTATTGCTTAAAAGAGCATTTATGATTTTCTGGAATTTATTTGGATTTTTCTGGATTTATTGGAATTAATTTTAAATCAAGTCTATTGCCTTTTGTTCAAATCTATTTAAATTTATGCAAAGTTAAAATGAAGTTTTACCAAAAATATTTTATTTGAGTCCAGAATATCTCAAAGTATTTTTGAGATTTTTCTTGGATTTTTCCTGATTATTTTATTGCCTAAAACAAACAAAATGAATTTCTGTATTTATTTTAAATGAAAAATCTGTTAAAAAGCCATGTGAATAGTGTTGGGCCGAGCCCAACACTGTGCGCTTGGAAGCCCGCGTCGATGCGGCCCAGTCCAGCCCGCGAAGCGCAGCGAGGCAAACCCTAGATCTTGGCCGTTCGCGTGCGATCCAACCGCCCAGGGAATGCCGCGTGTTCGCTCGCGTTTGACCGTCGGATCGAGACACGCGTCGCGCCGTGGGTTGTCGTCTCCGACGCGAACTCGGAGTCCGCCGCCGTAACGACTCCGGACTTCTCCGTCGTGTAGGGTTCGAACGCCGAGGCTATAAAGGAGGGTATCTCCGAGGTTCCTCGTGAGCGACCGCATGTTTTGGTCGGACCCGTTTAGCGAGGAACGTCGTGGTGAGTGCAAGGAAGCTCGTCGGAGTTGAAGTCTGCAGCCGCCGCGGTTTTGGCCTTGGATCGTCGCCGATCTGTGGCTTTTCGACGTTTTGGTCCCGGATTCGAACTCGTCGGGGCGTGCCGCATCCACTGCGCCACTTCTTCTCGTCGGGGATACGCCGGAACGCCGTCGCCGAGTCTTCTTCTTCATCTCCGGTGGACCTTCTCGCCGCCGCTTCGCCGCGAGCTTCGGGTGAGTTCGTGACCGTTAGATCCGGATGAACGGAGGGGATCGAGCCGCGTTGCACGCATCTGTCGCCGTTCGATCGGATCGGGCCGTGGATGCATGCCGCGTGTCGTGCATCGGCGGGGCGGCGCTGCAACCAATCGGATCAAGACGCGTGGCGCTGCAAGTATCGAGGCGTCGTGCGCCGGGTTCACGGTGGACCAGAGGAAGTCCGTGGACCAGGTCTATGCACCGGGGCCACGTGTCGTGCTCTGGTTGGCTCGGGTCAGAGATGACGCCAGCGTGACGTCACGCTGACGTCATAAATCGGTTTTCAGAATAAAAATAAATCTGTTAATTTCGAATTTCTGATTTTCTGATTTCAGTATTTATTTCAAACTTCAAAAGGCTATATCTTTTGCAATTTAACTCGGAATTGAGTGATTCCAATTTCTAAAAATTTATAAAATAGAGATATATTTAATGGTGAATTTTAATTGATTTTTGGAGTTCATTTGCTCTCTGTTTTGGTATTTATTTGCTTTTCTTCTTCGGTACGCGTAGACGTTGAATTGTGTGACGCTTCGGAGGAAGATCAAGCAACTCAAGAGCAAGCTTCAGATAAAGATCAGGACCTATTTCAAGGCAAGTTGTGCTTTGATCATGTTGAACCCATGTTTATAAAATTGCTATATTTGTTTTACCCTATTGCATATGTTTCAAATATACAATTGTTTCAAATTAGATTGGGCTTAGCTAATATACCGATTGATCTATACCCTACCTTGTCATTGTATGCCATGATCCATTGTCACCCTAGATTGGTTAATTATAGTTGGTTAATAACTATAATCAACATTGGAGGTTTAGACCGTATTAGTTGCTTAGCCTTGCCACGCCATCACATGTGTCGTAATCATTGATAATTAATCTTGATTAATGGAATATGGAACAATGTTATGAACTTGTGTGTCATGTGGATCACACGATGAGATTGAGTTGTTGTGGCGAGTCATGTCACGCAATGATGTTGAATTGTTGATGGCACGTGGTGCTTGGTAATCAACCGGGTGATAATAATTTAGATTGGGGCAAGTGGCAAGGGCGAGGAGGCCAAGGTGGGCCCGATGGGCGATGGTATGTGGATGTCTTGCCTTGATCACACTAAGGACTTAACCTTGCAAGCCTTTGACTGAGTCTATCATGCAACCACATGTCCGTATGGGCCACCTAGCCGAGTAATTTGCAATGTCTTAATTTTGGTACTATCATGGTCGGTGTGAGTTCCCGAGTTATGGAGTAATTCACATGGCGCAAGAGGGGGCCCGGATGTGGTAACCATCCCACCAAAGTTGTTGAATCCTTAGCGGTAGTATCCGGTTAAGCGAGCATTGTAAAGGCTTTGTTATAATCAATCGCCTTGGTGGTGTTTGGTTGTATCACGTGGGTAAAGTGCATAACCTCTGCAGAGTATGAAACTATTCTGATAGCCGTGCTCATGTATTAAGCAATGCTCGGAATTACGCTAAGGGTTAGCTTAATTAATTGAACAACATGGTTGGGATGGCGAATGCCATATGGAAGATGAAGTTTGACTTAGGATTGGAAACTTGGTTTACTTGAGAAATACTGAAGTTATTTATTATTGCTATTTGTTTTACATTCTTTACAATCTATTTATTGTATTTGTTCATAAATGTCGCTTATTGCAAAATAGCCATGATAGCCTATCCATTGGAATAAGCCTTACATATAGATACATAGAATTGCATTCAGGCACAACTTGTTGAGTGCTTTAAGTACTCACCCTTGCCAAACAACAATAATCAACAGCTTGAAGAATCTACACTGTTTGGAAGATGAAGTCCGGAAGACACGAGTCATTAGGGTCCGAGCCTTGTCGGTTGCCTGTGGTGAAGTGATGAGCTATCTACGCTTTCTACTTTCCATTTGCTTAATTACTAGTTTATATTCTCACCTTGCCTGCGTGGCTTAATAATGTAAGTTGGTCATAAGATCATACCTTTAGTTATATCAATGAATGAACTATTATTCTATTATCGCTGAGTATGATGTGATATGTACCAATGTTGAGCTGTGTGCACTAGCGTTGATCCCGGACTAGTGCGGTAAACACAAAGGGTTCAATCGATGGATTCGGTCCTTACAGAGGTGGTATCGTATCATCGATCCGTAGGTCTTGGCCCTAGATAGTGTGGAGGTGTCTGTGTGAGTCCAAAACTATTTTCTAAAAGAAAATCTAAACATGACTAATAAAACACTCTCGACTCATCTCATTCTCTACTTCTAGCCTTTGCTGAATTTACTGCTTTACTTGCCGTTTTGGGTGGAGAACTTATTCAAAGTTCTTGTGGAGCAGATGCCGATTGTTCCGACCTTCGAGGAGTCAGATGGCGGCTATGCCATGGAGCTGTGGAGAGTACTTCAGACGCTGGGAGGCTTCTACCGTCCGCTTTACCGAGGAGGCAGCTGGTCGCTTAATGGTGTACACCGGGATTTATTTGCAAGTCGATTATCTACGCCGGAGAACGAGGAAGCTAGCAGCCAATCAACATCTCTCGCCAAGATTCTCGTACGAGGTTGCAATTCAGGAGGTTGCCCGACTTGCTCTTCGCCGTGTCTGCCGCGACTACGCCGAGGAGCTTCACGACTCAGTGTTCCGCCTTCACCCAGACGTTCAAGCATGCCGACGCCGACGGATCGTGGAGGACGAGTGTGCCACTGCGGTACACCTTGCAGAGTTTGCCCTTGCCCAGGAGGATCATATGAGAGATATTACTCAGGAGCTGGAGACTGTGTACGAGGCACTCAGAGTGGCAGAGCAGGAGCTTGAGGTGACCCGTACTTCAGCCATCGGGATGATTACTGAGCTGGGAGAGGCCCTGGAGGCGGTCGAGGACGAGTTGGAGCGCGTGACTCGAGGAGTTCAGGAGCCAGTTGGAGAGTCCGAGGAGGATCCAGAGGAGCGAGAGGGGAGCCGAGGGGAGTGCAGACTGTTGTTGCAGAGGACCCAGAGTAGGTCATCGAGATAGGTTTGCTCCTATGCCCGCCATTCACCGTGTATGCGCGGATCGCCTCACCTGTGGTGGTCGGATGAGTGAGTGTCGACCTTGGAATGTGTTGAGACTCGAGTGTGAGTCGCGTCTTTAAGTTAGTCTTTACCTTTTTAGTTGACGTTAAGGTTTCGTGTTTAGTTTGCTTCTTTGTAATGCTGAGTGTGCAGTATGAGTTGCAAAGCTTGTAGGCTTAAATAAGCAGCCATACCAAGAATAATAAAGAATTATTTCAGTTTGGGTATAATCTATCTCCCCGCTTTAGAAATTCTTGCTTCTTATCTATGCTACATCTACCTTCCCTAAACCTAAGAGGCAATCATCAGATGGTGAATACTCGAGGGAACAACGGAGCTTCAGGAAGTGGACTGCGCCAGAACGACAACACCAACGACAGAGGCAGCCCTCAACCACCGCCAGTGGACATGCAGAATCTGGGAGTGTTTCTCGCAGCGCAGACTCAACTGATGCAGACTATGATGCAGCAGATGCAGCAGATGACCAACGCAGCAGCCAGCAACAACAACCCTGTAGCTCAGAACAACCATGGTGGACCCCAACCTCACTCAAAGCTATCAGATTTTATGAGGACTAGGCCACCAACTTTTTCAGGAAATGTGAACCCTTTGGAAGCCGATGACTGGCTTAGGACAATTGAGAAGAAGCTGCACATCACGCAATGTGAAGGAAATGAGAAGGTGCTCTACGCCTCTCATCAATTGGAAGGAACCGCCGCAGAATGGTGGGAGAATTACTGTGCCGCTCATGGAGCCCCACAAGAGATCACCTGGGAGGAGTTTACTAATGCTTTCCGCTAGTATCATGTCCCGGAGGGAATGATGGACCTAAAGAAGGAAGAGTTCAGGGCTCTGAAACAAGGAGGCCAACCAGTGGCCGAGTACCTGAATAAGTTTACCCAGTTAGCTCGCTATGCCCTCAAGACGAGTGACGATAAAGCTAGGCGCCTCGTTTCATGAAGGGACTGAATTCAGGACTGCAGGTGGGACTGATCACCCACAATTTTCCAGACTTTCAGGAACTAGTCAATAAAGCTTTGATCCAAGAAGATAAGCGCAAAGAGCTGGGTGAAAGCCGTAAGCGCTTAATGGCTAATCAGGGTGGACGTCCAAACCATCTACGTTTGAGGATGTCACCACAACAATTTGCTAGATTCCAACCACCAGCCGTGAACAAGACATCAACCCCTGCACCTCGCCCTGCTAATCAGAACTTTCAGACACCAGCACAGGGCAACAATGCGTCAGGAGGGAATCAACAGTCTGCCGTGAAAAGATGCTATACATGCAATGAGCCAGAGCACTTTTCTAATAGGTGTCCACGTATGAGGCATTACGCCAGCTCATTTCAACTTGGGAACCACACCGCCAAAGCACCAACCTCGGAGGAAATCGTGCGCCAGTCAAGCCGAGCAACCCGCAATCAACAAAGGCATGGAAGGATCAACCACATCACCGCCGATGGAGCTCGGGAGGCTACGACGTCGATTGGGTAAGTTTCGGTCAACTCAAGACTGCTACGCTTTGTTTGATTCTCGAGCTTCGATTCGCTCGTTTCTCAAAGTTTTGCAACCAAGAATGGATTTAAAGTGGTGAATCTTAAGTGTGTGCTTTAGTCCAAGCCCGTGATCCGAGCTTAGATCTAGCCTTGGGTGTTTGGGAGCTAAGTTGCTTATGGATGGGATAGAATTCCTAGTGAATCTTATCTTGATAGATGCGCAATCCCTAGACGTCATCCTTGGAATGAATTGGCTGTCTAAGCATAAGGCCGTTTTGGATTGTGGCCGACGGATCGTGACTTTAGAAGGCCCTAGTGGCAAGAAAGTAGAGTTTCAAGCAACCGCAGTTCGCGATGGGCAGTTGATGGTCAACAGCGTGAAAACCATCAGCATGGAAGATGTGCCATGAGCTGTGAATACCGGATGTGTTTCGTAAGATTTGCCAGGATTGCCACCGGACCGTGATATCGAGTTCGTGATCGAGTTAGCGCCAGGTATAGCATCGATATCAAAAAGACCATATCGGATGCCTACCGACGAGTTAGTGGAAATGAAGAAGCGATTGAGGAACCGCAAGAGAAAGGTTTCATTAGACCAAGTTCATCGCCGTGGGAGCCCGGTTTTGTTTGTTGGTAAAAGGACGGAAGTCTTAGAATGTGCATCGATTATCGTGCCTTCGAATGAAGTAACGATCAAGAATAAGTATCCGCTGCCTAGGATCGATGACTTATTTGATCAATTAAGAGGAGCTGAGTTTTCTCAAGATAGATCTTCGTTCGGATACCATCGCTTGAAGATCCGAGCGGAGGATGTGCCTAAGACCGCGTTTTCTACGCGATATGGACATTATGAGTTCACAATATGTCATTTGATTGACTAATGCCCCAGATATTTCATGAACATGATGAATAAGGTTTTCATGGAATATTTGGATAAGTTTGTTGTAGTCTTCATAGACGATATCTTGGTTTACTCGAAGACAGAGGAAGAGCATGCAGAATATCTAAGAATGGTTTTAGAGAGGATGCGAGAGTATCAGCTATATGCTAAGTTTAGCAAGTGTGAATTTTGGAAGGAGAAAGTAGAATTTCTTGGTCATGTAATGACTACTAAAGGAGTAGCAGTTAACCCAAGCAAAGTGGACGCAGTGTTGCATTGGGAGCAACCAAAGTCTGTTACCCAGATCCGTAGTTTTCTGGGAATGGCGGGATATTACCGTCGGTTCATAGAGGGATTCTCAACGATTGCTAAACCCCTTACGCAGTTGTTAAAGAAAGAAAAGAAGTTTGCATGGACGCCAGAGTGCGAGAAAAGCTTTATGGAATTAAAGAAGCGTTTAACAACAGCCCCCGTATTAGTACTGCCAGATGTGCAGAATGGATTTGATATTTACTGCGATGCTTCAAAGCAAGGCTTAGGGTGCGTGTTAATGCAGGAAGGCAAAGTTGTTGCTTATGCGTCAAGACAGTTAAGACCGCATGAAGTGAATTACCCAACGCATGATTTGGAGTTAGCTGCCGTAGTGTATGCTTTAAAGATATGGCGTCATTATCTCATAGGAAATAGATGTGAAATATATACAGATCATAAGAGCCTGAAATACATATTCACTCAAGCAGATCTGAATATGAGACAGCGAAGATGGCTTGAGCTAATTAAGGATTATAATGTGGAATCCATTATCATCCCTAAAAGCCAATGTGGTGGCGGATGCTCGAGTCGAAGAGCCATAGCGTAAATACGCTAACAATGGAAGATCAACCAGAATTATGTAAGGAATTTCGTGCTAAGGTTGGAAGTCGTTCAAGGGAATGGTAATCTGCACTAGAAGTGAAGCCAACACCGAGGAACAGATTAGAGAAGGCCGAAAGATGATGATAAAATTTCTAAGATTAAGGCTAAAAGGAAGAAGGCCTAGCCGTAGATTTCACTGGATGAGCAGGAACCATGTTCTTCAAAGGCCGAATTTGTGTGCCGGATAAAAAGGAACTAAGGCAATTGATTCTTGAGGAAGCTCACGATTCTAAGTACTCGATTCATCCAGGAAGTGCCAAGATGTACCAGGATTTGAAAGAGAGATTTTGGTGGCCTAACATGAAGCGTGAAGTAGCCGAGCATGTTGCTTTATGCGACGATGTCGAGAGTAAAGCCATGCATCAAAGACCACCGGTTTGTTGCGGTAGTTGAAAATTCGGAATGGAAGTGGAGGAAATCGTAATGGACTTTATCACCGGTTTACCTAAAACTCGAGAGGGTACGATTCCATTTGGGTTATTGTGGATCGCCTAACCAAGGTCGCCCATTTTATCCCAAAAAGACCACTTACTCCGAGATCGCTTAGCGAGTTGTACATGTCAAGGATTGTATGCTTGCATGGAGTGCCCAAGAAGATTGTGTCGCATGAGGACCCAATTTACCTCGAGATTTTGGAATAAGTTGCACGGCCATGGGAACTCGCCTGAATTTTAGTACAAGATATCACCCGCATGATGGTCGACCGAAAGAGTAAATCGATTTTAGAGGATATGTTGAGAGCTTGTGCTTTAGCTTATACCGCGACATGGGATAAGTGTTTGCCATATGCGAATTTAGTTACAACAATAGCTATCAAGCTAGCTTGCGATGTCACCATTTGAAGCATTGTATGGACGTGCTTGTCGTACTCGTTGAATTGGAACAAACAGAGAACGTTTGGTGTTTGGGCCGATATTCTCAAGAAGCGAAAGCCAAGTTGCAATGATCGAGAGAGGTTGAAGATAGCACACAAGACAGAAAAGCTACGCAGACAACCGTCGTCGAGATTTGAGTTTTGAACCAGAAGATCATGTGTATCTCAGGGTTACCCCCCTTAAGGGCGTTAAAAGATTTCATGTTAAAGGGAAGCTTGCACCAAGATATGTCGGTCCGTTCAAGATTCTGAGCCGTCGAGGAGAGGTAGCTTATCAGTTAGAATTGCCTCGGTCTTTGGCAGGAGTGCATGATGTATTCCATGTGTCGCAGCTTAAGAAGTGTCTCAGAGTGCCAACAGAGCAAACCCAGTTGGATGCAATAGAGCTGCAAGAAGATTTGACTTACAAAGAGCAACCTATGAATTTTGATGTTATGGAACGCAAGACCGAAACAAGTCTATTCGCTTTGCAGAGTTCAAGGAGCAATCATTCAAAGTGAAGCCACTTGGGAGCGAGAAGAAGATTTGAAGTCAGAATTTCCGAACCTATTCTCTAGTTAGCCCGGAATCTCGGGTCGAGATTCTGTTAAGGGGGGGAGGTTTGTAACATCCCAAAATTTTGCTTAAATATTATTTTATTGCTTAAAAGAGCATTTATGATTTTCTGGAATTTATTTGGATTTTTCTGGATTTATTGGAATTAATTTTAAATCAAGTCTATTGCCTTTTGTTCAAATCTATTTAAATTTATGCAAATTTAAAATGAAGTTTTACAAAAAATATTTTATTTGAGTCCAGAATATCTCAAAGTATTTTTGAGATTTTTCTTGGATTTTTCCTGATTATTTTATTGCCTAAAACAAACAAAATGAATTTCTGTATTTATTTTAAATGAAAAATCTGTTAAAAAGCCTTGTGAACAGTGTTGGGCCGAGCCCAACACAGTGCGCTTGGAAGCCCACGTCGATGCGGCCCATCCACCGCTGGCGCGCAAATGAGGCAAACCCTAGATCTTGGCCTTTCGCGCGTGCGATCCAACCGCCTGGAATGCCGCGTGTTCGCTCGCGTTTGACCGTCGGATCGGGACACGCGTCGCGCGTGGGTTTTCGCCTCCGACGCGAACTCGAGTCCGCCGCCCGTAACGACTCGGACTTCTCCGTCGTGTAGGGCTCGAACGCCGAGGCTATAAAGGGGGGATATCGCCGAGGTTCCTCGTGAGCGCCCGCATGTTTTGGTCGGACCCGTTTAGCGAGGAACGCGTGGTGAGTGCAAGGAAGCTCGTCGGAGTTGAAGTCTGCAGCCGCCGCGTTTTGGCCTTGGATCGTCCGCCGATCCGTGGCTTTTCGACGTTTTGGTCCCGAATTGAACTTCGTCGGGCGTGCGCATCCATCGCGCCACTTCTTCTCGTCGGGGATACGCCGAACGCCGCCGCCGAGTCTTCTTCTTCATCTCGGTGGACCTTCTCGCCGCGCCGCCGCCGCGAGCCGGTGAGTTCGTGACCGTTAGATCCGGATGAACGGAGGGGATCGAGCCGCGTTGCACGCATCTGTCGCCGTTCAATCGGATCGGGCCGTGGATGCATGCCGCGTGTCGTGCATCGGCGGGGCGGCGCTGCAACCAATCGGATCAAGACTCGTGGCGCTGCAAGTATCGAGGCGTTGTGCGCCGGGTTCACGGTGGACCAGGTCTATGCACCGGACCACGTGTCGTGCTCTGGTTGGCACGGGTCAGAGATGACGCCAGCGTGACATCACGCTGACGTCATAAATCGGTTTTCATAATAAAAATAAATCTGTTAATTTCGAATTTCTGATTTTCTGATTTCAGTATTTATTTCAAACTTCAAAAGGCTATATCTTTTGCAATTTAACTCGGAATTGAGTGATTCCAATTTCTAAAAATTTGTAAAATTGAGATCTATTTAATGGTGAATTTTAATTGATTTTTGGAGTTCATTTTCTCTCTGTTTTGGTATTTATTTGCTTTTCTTCTTCGGTACGCGTAGACGTTGAATTGTGTGACGCTTCGGAGGAAGATCAAGCAACTCAAGAGCAAGCTTCAGATAAAGATCAGGACCTATTTCAAGGCAAGTTGTGCTTTGATCATGTTGAACCCATGTTTATAAAATTGCTATATTTGTTTTACCCTATTGCATATGTTTCAAATATACAATTGTTTCAAATTAGATTGGGCTTAGCTAATATACCAGATTGATCTATACCCTACCTTGTCATTGTATGCCATGATCCATTGTCACCCTAGATTGGTTAATTATAGTTGGTTAATAACTATAATCAACATTGGAGGTTTAGACCGTATTAGTTGCTTAGCCTTGCCACGTCATCACATGTGTCAGAATCATTGATAATTAATCTTGATTAATGGAATATGGAACAATGTTATGAACTTGTGTGTCATGTGGGATCACACGATGAGATTGAGTTGTTGTGGCGAGTCATGTCACGCAATGATGTTGAATTGTTGATGGCACGTGGTGCTTGGTAATCAACTGGGTGATAATAATTTAGATTGGGGCAAGTGGCAAGGGGCGAGGAGGCCAAGGTGGGCCCGATGGGCAGATGGTATGTGGATGTCTTGCCTTGATCACACTAAGGACTTAACCTTGCAAGCCTTTGACCTGAGTCTATCATGCAACCACATGTCTGGTATGGGCCAGCCTAGCTGAGTAATTTGCAATGTCTTAATTTTGGTACTATCGTGGTCGGTGTGAGTTCCCGAGTTATGGAGTAATTCACATGGCGCAAGAGGGGGGCCCTGGATGTGGTAACCAGTCCCACCAGTGTTGAATCCTTAGCGGGTAGTATCCGGTTAAGCCAGAGCATTGTAAAGGCTTTGTTATAATCACTCGCCTTGGTGGTGTTTGGTTGTATCACGTGGGTAAAGTGCATAACCTCTGCAGAGTGTGAAACTATTCGGATAGCCGTGCTCGCGGTATTGAGCAATGCTCAGGAATTACAGTTAAGGGTTAGCTTAATTAATTGAACAACATGGTTGGGATGGCGAATGCCATATGGAAGATGAAGTTTGACTTAGGATTGGAAACTTGGTTTACTTGAGAAATACTGAAGTTATTTATTATTGCTATTTGTTTTACATTCTTTACAATCTATTTGTTGTATTTGTTCATAAATGCTGCTTATTGCAAAATAGCCATGATAGCCTATCCATTGGAATAAGCCTTACATATAGATACATAGAATTGCATTCTGTGCACAACTTGTTGAGTGCTTTAAGTACTCACCCTTGCCAAACAACAATAATCAACAGTTGAAGAATCTACACCTGTTTTGGAAGATGAAGTCCAGGAAGACACGAGTCATTAGGGTCCGAGCCTTGTCGGTTGCCTGTGGTGAACTGATGAGCTATCTACGTTTCTACTTTCCGCTGCTTAATTACTAGTTTATATTCTCGCCTTGCCTGCGTGGCTTTAATAATGTAAGTTGGTCATAAGATCATACCTTTAGTTATATCAATGAATGAACTATTATTCTGTTATCGTTGAGTATGATGTGATATGTACCAATGTTGAGCTGTGTGCACTAGAGTTGATCCTGGGACTAGTGCGGTAAACACAGTGGGTTCGAATCAGTGGATTCGGGTCCTGTCGTAGAGTCGTATAGTTGATCCTCGGACTAGTGCTAGATAAGTACATTGCCTCTATGTACTCCGCTTCTGTCGTAGAGTCGGCCACCGTGTTTTGCTTGGAACTCTTCCAGCTTACTGCTCCTCCATTAAGTGTAAACACAAACCCGGATTGCTATCGAAAATCATCTTTGTCAGTTTTGAAGCTTGCATCGGTGTAACCCTTTGCAACCAGATCTTCCTCACCTCCAAAAACAAGGAACATACCCTTAGTTCTTCTCAAGTACTTTAGGATATTTTTTACGGCTATCCAATGACCATCACGAGATCCGCTTAGTATCCGCCGTGACACTTACGATTATATGAGACATCCAGGCGTGTACAGATCATGGCATACATAATAGACCCAATAGCAGAAGCATATGGAATCTTGCTCATCCTGTCTCGCTCATCAGATGTCGAAGGACACTGATTCTTGCAGAGACTGATGCCATGTGACATTGCCATGAAACCTCTCTTGGATTCATGCATATTGAACCTTTTCAATATCTTGTCAATGTACGTTTCCTGACTTAATCCAATTAACCTTTTTGATCTATCTCTATAGATTTTTATGCCCAAGATATAGCATGCTTCTCCCAAGTCCTTCATTGAGAAACTCCTTTTCAATGAAGTCTTAACATCTTCAAGCATAGGAATGTCATTCCCGATCAATAATATGTCATCCACATACAAAATCAGAAATACAAGTGCACTCCCACTAGCCTTCTTGTAAACACAAGGCTCTTCTTCATTTTTGATAAAGTCAAAACCTTTGACTACTTCATCAAAACGAATGTTCCAACTCCGAGATGCTTGCTTTAACCCATAAATGGATCTTTGAAGCTTGCATACCCTTTTAGCATATTTAGGATCAACAAAACCTTCAGGTTGTATCATGTATACATCCTCAGAAAGATTCCCATTAAGGAAGGCTGTTTTGACATCCATCTGCCATATTTCATAATCAAAATATGCAGCAATAGCTAAAATGATCCGGACAGACTTGAGCATGGCTACGGTGAGAAAGTTTCATCATAGTCAACTCCTTGAACTTGTTTGAAACCCTTTGCCACCAACCGTGCCTTATAGATCTGAACATTTCCATCTACGTCTGTCTTTTCTTGAAAATCCATTTGCACTCAATGGTTTTACACCATCGGAGAGTCGACCAAGTTCCAAACTTGATTGTCATGTATGGATTGAATTTCGGATCTCATGGCTTCAAGCCATTTTTCGGAGTTTGGGTCCATCATTGCTTCTTCATAAGTCGTGGGCTCATCATTGTCCAACAATAATATGTCACTCCCATATCTTATAGGTACATGACGTGGCCTCCCCGACCTACGTGGGGATGGAGTCTCTTCCACAGGTTGTACAACACTTTGTACATCTTGTGAAGGTTCAGTGGTAGCTTGAACATATTCATGTGATTCTCGAACTTCATCAAGATACACATCACTCCTACTGATTTCTTTTGAAAGAAACTCTTTCTCCAAAAAGACACCATTTCGAGCAACAAAAACTTTGTTCTCGTTTCTTTTGTAAAAGTAATATCCTTTTGTTTCTTTAGGATACCCCACAAAAAAGCATTTTTCTGATTTAGGTGCGAGTTTATCTGATTGTAAACGTTTTACATAAGCCTCACATCCCTATATCTTGAGAAATGACAACATGGGTCTTCTCCCAGTCCATATCTCATATGGCGTCTTCTCAACGGATTTTGATGGGACCCTATTCAAAGTGAACGCAATTGCTCTAGAGCGAAACCCCGAAGGATAATGGCGAATCTGTTTGGTGATCATTGACCGAACCATATCTAATAAAGTTCGATTCGTCGTTCGACACGCCATTCCATTGAGGCGTTCTGGCGAGTAAGTTGCGAACGATTCCACATTGCTTTAGATGATCACCAAACTCTTGGCTCAAGTATTCGCCACCACGATCGGATCGTAAGTATTTTATTGTTTTGCCAAGTTGATTTTGTACTTCGTTCTGAAACTCTTTGAACCTTTCAAAAGTTTCAGATTTATGCCTCATTAAATAGATATATCCATATCTACTAAAGTCATCGGTAAAAGTTACAAAATCTGAACCCACCCCTAGCAATGAGCTCATTGGTCCACATACATCCGTATGTACTAGGGCCAATAATTCACTTGCTCTCGCACTAAAACCTGTGAAAGGGCTTTGTCATCTTGCCAAGTAAACAAGATTCACATGTTTCAAATGATTCAAAATCAAATGAGGTTAGAAGTCCATCACCATGGAGCTTCTTCATGCGCTTCTCATTTATATGACCTAAGCGACAATGCCACAAAAGGTAGGGTTCAAATCATTAGGCCGATGCCATTTTACATTAATATTATAGATGTTTTTCTTGAGTTCAAGGATGTACAACCCATCCACCATGGGGCAACGACCATAATACATATCATTCAAAAATATCGAACAAACAAAGTTCTTTATTCTGAAATCATAACCTTCATGTTCCAAACAAGAAGATGAAATAATGTTTCTACTCAAAGATGGAACAAAATAACAATTATTGAGTTCTAAAACTAATCTCAAGGCAAATGCAATGGGTATGTGCCAACAGTAAGACCAGCAACTCTTGCTTTATTCCCCACGCAAAGATCCACTTCTCCTTTTGCCAAGTCTCTACTCTTTATCAGCCCCTGCAACGAATTGCAAATGTGAGCAACCGAACCGGCATCATATACCCATGAGCTGAGTGAAGAAGTAGCAAGATTAATTTCTATAACATTAATACCTGAAGTGGAAACCACATTCCCATTCTTCTTATCTGCCAGGTACTTTTCGCAGTTCCGTTTCCAATGCCCTGGTTTCTTGCAATAGAAGCATTGGGTATCAGGTTGAGGGCCAACTTTAAGCTTCTGAAGCTTAGTTTTGAGGCTTGCGATCTCATCTTGAGCCTTGCCCTTGCCCTTGCCCTTGCTCTTTCCCGTTCCCCCAGCCTTAGCCTTCCTCTTTTTGAAAGCAGTTGTTTTCTGAACCATCATCACATGATTGGGTTTTTTCTTAATGCTTTTCTCGGCAGCCTTGAGCATGCCATGTAGCTCAGTTAGGCTTTTCTCCATGCTATTCATATGAAAATTCATAATGAATGGCTCAAAGCTCGAGGCGTAGACCGAGAATAACATCCGTGGCCAAACCGAGGCTAAGGGAAACTCAAGTTTTTCCAATCTCCCAATGTAACCAATCATCTTGATCACATGAGGATCGATCGGATCGCCTTGACCACTTACAAGCAAATAAAAGCTTTGAGATACCATACCTCTCTGCTCTTGCTTGATTCCCAAACATGCCCTTCAAGCCCACAATCATATTGTAAGCATCCCGGTCCTCATATTGCTTTTGGAGCTCAGAGTCCATGGTGACTAGCATGAGACAAATGACTTCTGTAAGCATTAACATGCTTTTCATATTCAACCTTCAAATTCGAGCAAGATTTTCGGTGGTTCATCAGAATTGGATTCTCTAGAACATAGTCCTTCTTTTCATGCTTGAGAACAATTCTCGGTTGCGATACCAATCAACAAAATTAGTTCCATTCAGTTTTTCCTTTCCAAAACCGATCTCAAAGCAAAACCAGTGTAGCAGGAGTAGGAGAAGGTGCCATTGAACTACAACAAAAACATGCAAAGATTCTAAGCACTATGTTTATGTAAAACTTTATTAAACCTTTTAATTAAAGACACTCCTATTTTATGTCCCTTTATAGACACATAGTGAGTATTCAAGATCCATATTCATCAAACACTAGTGAGCTTTGGCATCACTACTAGAAATTTAATGACATAGGTAAGCAACACCTTTGCTAATTACATCATATGTAACTCTTGTTTGTTGAGTATGAAAACAAGTAATGAATGCCTCCATCAACTTGACTCATGGCTAGGTCAACCTGCCCCAAGGGCTCACATGAGGGAGGGAGCACTTCCCGTATTCGGGTGCCAATTAAGAAACCTGCCTCATGTGTGTTTTCCTAGACACCACTTGTCTTATATAGGTTCCTTCATTACTGAAATCAAATCCCAACCACTTATGTCCTCAAGCCCAAAACCGTTTTGATAGCTTGATTAAATCTACCATTGTTATGCGTGATGTGTCCAACACATCCCTATCATCTATTGAGATAGCCATTGATATACTACTTTGGTAGTTATATCAATAACGATCTAAATTCTTGATAGGTGAAACAATTGGATGGACAATTTGATTTAAAATTTTTAACTATAGGGAAGAACAAAGATTACTAAGAACATGGCATCACATGCAATGAGCATAAAGAAAATAGCAAGGATTAAACACACATCCACGTAAAATCAAAATAAGTCGTGAAATAGCATGGCCCTTAGCATTAAGATCTCCATCATCATGCTTGTTTGTTCACCTAGCCACCTTGCTTGATTTGTTCACCTAGCCATCTTGCTTGATACCATCGTCTTCATCATTATGGATGCAACTCCTTACAACTTTTGATAATGAATTTTACATGAGGGTTTGAAGCATCACAAGTCGACACGCAGGTCGTTATACAATTTAAATAGCCTTATGGCTTGACACGGCACGCAGGCCATGTGGAAATTACATGCATCACATACACATAGGCCATACTATTTCACATAATTCCCTGCAAAAACGAGTTAAACAAAAGCAACCCTACGACTCCGGGGTCCGAGGGGCAGCGCGCCTGGCGGTAACCCTGATGGAGCATATGTTTCAGAAACCCTAATGGCGGTAACCCGACCGGTAAGGGTAACGTCATACCATGAACGGACTCACCCAAATCAATATTGAATCTGTTTGCACTTACCATGGATCAACCAGATTGACCCAATCCAACTCAATCTGATTGGCTTGGTCCCATATGGATACGTTTTAGAAACCCTGATGGCGGTAACCCGACTGGTAAGGGTAACGTCGTACCATGAACGGACTCACCCAAATCAAGATTGAGTCGGTTTGCACTTTCCTCAAACCCTAAACCGATCGATCTCATCGATGGCTGCCGTCACCAATTCATCACATGAACTGGCTGAACATGTAATAGATCCAATCTACTAACCTTACACATCATATGTGCAACATCCATATCACAAAACTATACGAGATGGCTCTGATACCACTGAAGAGGAACGCGTATGCCACGCTAGCACAAAAAAATCTACCGCGAACCGTAAAGCTACTCGCAAGAAGGGGATCATAGATAAGATTACCACTAGACGCGCAGTTGCGGAATCCTTCGCGCGTCGATGTAGTGGATCGTCCTCGCCGTAGTCGTTACGTCGATGTAGTGGATCGTCCTCACCTCGCCGTGGATCGCCCTCCCACGCCGCGAGCCGCAGCAGCGCCACCGCAGATGTCCACACGCCCGAGATGGAACGCCGCGCGTCCGTGTGCAAGCACACAGTCGCTCGGCGGGGCAGCGAGAGGAGTAGGCTAGGTTTCGAGTGAATCACTCCTAAACCGTGGGAAAGCACACCCCGCGCCTCCCTCCTCCCTCCTTATATAGCCACAAGATGAAAACCCTAAACTAGGGCCCATCAAATGCTAAGCCCACGAGGTTCATTAATTACGGATCCAATCCAAATTAATGCGTCCCACCATTAAGTGTGTGACCACTGCGGAGTTCACGTGCGCTTGGACATGGATTCAAAACTCCTTTTCAATCCAATAGTTGGTAGCGGCTTCTTGCAAAGTATGCCAACTCCCAAACATACTATGATCAAATCGGATGTAACCTATCAAAAGTACTCATGCAATAATCCCTTTGCCAAGTATATGAAGATTGATCTCAAGGCAGAAGCATGTCATCCTTTGATGATTCAATTCATCTCTCGTATCCGTGATATATTAATAAGTTGTGATTGACTCCTCAATCACGGCATGGCCATGCACTTCCTTAATCATATCACACGAGTGGCCTTGTCACATATCTCCGTTTCATTGGAGTGGCAAATTCCATCTTGATCGCTCACTTCCTCTCGCACGTTTCATAGTAAACATGAAAGCTACCTTTATAACTATCCGGTTAGGAAGTAGTGTTTGATAGCCCCAAGGAAAACTATTACACATGTAGGGGATATGACAATCTCAAATCTAAGGATCATACATCTACTAGGTATGAGATACAATGATGACACATAAGAATGAAAATCTACTAGGTATGAGATACAATGATGACACATAAGAATGAAACATTCTCGCAGTGTCCCATTGCGGGTCTATCTAACCCATGTTCTTCAACATGCGTCCACAATCTATAGATGATATCTCCATATCCCATGATCTATGAAGCTTGATCATCGATCACTACATGTGCTGATCTATTCATCGTTGTCATATACGATGAAATCCGATCAGAGATATTTATCGAATTACATCATTAAGTAAAGAGCTTCATAAGCAAGTCACATACTTGTTGATCAATACAATGATATACATTCATTGGACCAATAATCATAATATTATTCATAAACATAGTCATGTTACAATCATCTAAATTATTGCCTCAAGGGCATAACACTAACACTGCCCTCATGCCGTGATGTAGGCACACCAATCGGTTTCAGATCCATATAATCGACGCAGAACTCCATGACCTCCTCGGTTCCCTAACCATCTGCAATGCAACCTTCCGGCCGATGTCGGTTATGAACATATTTCTTTATAACCCCCATGAACCTCTCAAAAGGATACATCTGATGTAGAAACACGGGACCGAGAATCCGTATCTCTTTCACAATGTGAACAATGAGATAGACCATAATATCAAAAAAAGATGGAGGGAAACACATCTCGAGCCTGCAGAGAGTGTGGACCACGTCTTCCTGCAGCTTATCTAGTTTCAATGGATCGATGGCCTTCTGTGAAATCGTGTTGAAGAATGAACACAACTTTATAATTGGGTCTCGGACTTTCTCTGGCAGAACACCCCTAATTGCAATTGGAAGCATTTGTGTCATCATCACGTGGCAATCGTGAGACTTCATGCCAATTAATTTTAAGTCTTTCATTGAGACTAGTCTTTTTATGTTGGCAGAGTAACCAGACGGAACTTTCACTCCGTGCAAGCATTCGCACACTCTAATTTTTTCTTTCTTGCTCAGAGTGTAGCAGGCTGTGGGTAGATACTTTTTGCCTGTATCCATGTCTTCATGATGCAGCTCCTTCCTGAGTTTCATATCTTCAAGGTCCATCCGTGCGTGGAGGGTATCTTTTGTTTTGCCAGGTATATCCAGTAAGATACCAAGCAAGCTGTCACACACATTCTTCTCTATGTGCATGACGTCGATTGCGTGTCGAACTTCCAAGTGTTGCCAGTACGGTAGGACCCAAAATACTGATCTCTTTTTCCACAAAGGAGCCTTGTCACGGGAACTCGGGATAGATGTACTACCGGCTCCCTTTCCGTGAATAATCTGAAGATCCTTTACGGCCGCAAAAATCTGTTTCCCTGTCCGATTTTTTGGAGCTAAGGCAGTCTCCTTTGTCCCGTCAAAAGCTCTCTTATTATTGCGGTATGGGTGATCCTTGCGAAGGAACCTACGATGTCGCATGTACGCCATTTTCCGACAATTCTTCAGCCACCGGTTAGCTGTATCATCCAAGCACTGGACGCATCCGTTGAACCCTTTTGTCGTCTATCCCGACAGGTTATCAAGGGCAGGGTAATCATTAATGGTTACGAACAACAATGCGCGTAGGATAAAGTTCTCTCTTTTGTACTCATCCCATACCCGTACTCCATTGTTCCACAGTATTAGAAGATCTTCAACCAATGGTTTGAGGTACACATCAATATCGTTGCCAAGTTGCCTGGGCCCTTGGATCAGTAGTGACATCATAATGTACTTCCGCTTCATACAAAGCCAAGGAGGAAGGTTGTAAATACATAGAGTCACCGGCCAAGTACTGTTACGATATATTTTGACTATGTTCAAATACATCAACCTTTTTTCATTATGTAAATATCCATGTAACATTTTTTTATTATTTTATAAAATGAAAATAATTGTAAATACTTAGGATATATTATTACTATATCAAAATACATCAATCTTTTTTCATTATGTAAATATCCATCTTCCAATTTTTAAATATTTACAGAATAATACATAATTTTAAATAGTCAGGATACATTTTTACTATATTAAAATACATCAACCTTTTTTCATTATGTAAATATCCATGTAGCATTTTTTTTCCAAAATTTCAGCATACATCAACCTTTTTTCACTATGTAAATATCCATCTGGCAATTTTTATTTATTTGCAAAATAGAAAATAATTGTGAATAATTAGGACATATTTTTATTATATTAAAAATCTCTAGGTAGCAATTTTTAAATTACTTTCATAATTGATAATATCAATGTTGCAATTTTTTAATGACTTTAATTATTGAGAGTAAGCATATAAATGAAAATACAGGATATATTTGTAAATATATCGATTTACAAATGTACAAAATTCACCTAGCCATTTTCACCATTTTGCAAAATTCACCTACCATTTTCACATTCAAAAATCCAATAAATCACTGAAATAAATAAGAATTGTAATGATCTAAATCTAAAACAATCTACAAAGTAAAATCCAACAACAAATATAATGTTATTAAAATTACTAACCTTGAAAACAAGTAGATATGAATTTTAGTACAATTTTCGGCACCAAGTGGACACAATAATGGATCAGAGACTCCTCTCTATTACGCTCGATTGGTCGGGGGAAGGGATGGCAGGTATATAAAGGACTTATCACTGCCGGTTCTGCCCAGAACCGGCAGTGATAGGGCTCGCATTGCGCGGAAAAATAAAATTAGGCGGGAAAATAAATATCACTGCCGGTTCTGGTTTAAAACCGGCATTGGAAATTCCAATATCACTGCCGGTTGAAACAAGAACCGGCAGTGATATATCACTACCGGTTTTATATATAAACCGGCAGTGATATGAGTTTATCACTGCCGGTTGTTTTGACGAACCGGCAGTGATAAGTTCTCCCCCCGGCTCAACTTTCGAACCGGCAGTGATATGTTCTCACTGCCGGCTGTCCTAACCGGCAGTGATGTGCCGGCAAGGATGTGCTGTTCTGTAGTAGTGAGTGTTCTGATAGGTATCCAGCTTGTCAACTACTGTATACTCCATTCCATACTTGTCTGCATAATACTTATTTAGCTACTTATTACATGTTGAAGCAAATGGAAAATAAGAACAATAAGCTTCTCCACGCATTGCAAAATGCTGGTGCTGGCAAAATTGATGAAGTGTACAACTATGTGCAAGATAACAAAAATAAGATCAGGGGAGAAGTTTATGGGCTTGTTCTCCTTGAGGTTTGTTCAGTTCCATACCTGTGAGCTGTCGTTTTCTTTAGAGACAGGAAGGCTAAGTATATGTACTTTGCACTGTTTTTAGGTAAATATCTAGGATAAGATTCAAGCCTATTACTTGGAAGACCATAAGATTTATGGATCTGAAGCTGTAGGTAAATTAAGAGTGTTTAGGTGGGTTATCTTGTATAAATTTTATACTAAAAATATAAACTTAATTCACTTTATTTTAGCCTACAAGCTCCAGATCTAAGGTGAAGCTGGGATCTAGAGCTTTGCCAAATAGGGACTGTTCCCATTTATTTGAATATTTCCATAAAAATGTCGAAAGTATGGAGGAGCACATATTCTGCATGATGTCTGTTGTGCCATTGCACATTGTGCCATTATCTTAAGCGTGATCAATGTGCAGGTGGAGTTTGATCCTCCAGTCACTATAGATGATACATTGTAACAGAACATCTCCATAAACTGACGTTGAATTTTTCTTTACTATCATAGCCCATTTAGTTATACAAATGGTGTTCTATTCTATTAACAAACATGCCTGAGTCCTTGATCAGCCAATCTTAAGGTGCGTGCCACGTGAACGTGTTCGTATTGGCAAATGCCAATGTATTTGACATATGGTGTTGCTTGACTTCATAAGAATAATTGTTTGTACATAATTAGATACATAACTACAATTTTGTAAAACTTATTATTATTGACTACTCATATTCTTCAATAATATCTTATTTGAACAGCGTGGTAACTAGCGCGGCGTGCCACCGCGCTTCCGCATCAGTTTTTATCAAATACAACATCAAACATATATATTGGACAGGTAATCAAGTATACAGACACAAACATAAAAAATGAGATAAATCAATGTTATGCAAAAATTATATATAGCTGCATGAAACTCTTGACACATCACAAGACATCATTAATGTACGAGCCTGCAGATCAGAAAAATAAATTTATTCCCATGAATTAGAACTAAAACTATTCAAAGTCAGAGTATACAAAAGGTACAGACGGTGCTGTAAGCTTTAGGGAAAAGCTGTTGGAACATAAAATAAAAAAACCAAAAATTCAACTCAATGTGTGCGGTCTCGGGACTCATACACACGATCTTCAAGTTCACAGGGACAGACTACACCAACTGAACTATTTAACTCTTTAGATTTACAGTGCTTCTTCTCAACTATTATGTTTACAAACCAGAGCCAGCACTAATATAGCAGAACACTCAACAGCCAGCTCGGTAAACAACTCAGTGTACTACTCGGATTCTACCATCAACGTTTTCCAATAGCAAACTTTCCTAATACAAGATTAAATCTATCAAAAGCTACAGAAAACGACCTAGCCATGTTTGAAATCATAAGTCAATATACAGAAATGAAACTTTCTAATCCATAGCTCAAGATTGCCAAGACCAAAACAATCTTCTTTGGGAAGCAGGCATAGAAAAGTCTCAGCAAAGATCAGACACATCACAGTTGACTAGGCCAAGCATATAAATTCCGAAACACATTGATAAGCATCTTCTTTCTTCGACACCAAACATGGCAGCTGCAGTACAAGGTACTGTAGAGAGTAACAACTAATAAGCATAAGAAAGGGGATAATAAGGATCTACTCTAATTCATAGGTCAAAAGGTTGCTTATTCTATAGATGATGGATCACATCCACACCTCCACTTTTGGTAATAGCCAATTCTGATAAACGAATTTAACACTATTTCGGTGTACCAAGTACCACTGACTTCAAGGGATGGATTCGTTTTGAATGGATCTGTTGACGTCAAAAACTTGAAGTAGGGTTTCGACAAAGAAGACACCGCATTTAACACCTGTTCAAGAGCGTGCTACCGATTTGACTCAGAACCGACAAGGTAAAAATTATGAAATTCACTCAAAAGCCGATCGTAAAGATCAATCGGCTTAAACTTAATCAGCTTGAAGCCGATCAAGATCGAGGTAGCAAGGTAAATCTAATTAGCCGATTAAGGCTAATCAGAGGATAAAGGTAGATCGATTCTGAAGAAGGCGATGCGCAACAAAATCAGAACAAATCAAACCTGGGGTGTAATTGACGAAGATCAACAATCGGCGATGCGCAACTTTATTGATCAAGATCGATTACAGAGACTAAATTACAAAAGCTACTCCTAGTCGACAGGAAGGAAGAAAGTAAAAGCTGGTTGATTGTATTGTGTTGATGTTGTTTGCAATTTGCTTTGGCCCTTCTTTTAAACCCTCCGGTCGATAGTGTCCTATTACAGCACGTTTCAAGTCCTGATCCGTATCGGCCTTATCTCGGATGGTTGTTTTTCTTTTAAAAATCTTTGCAGTTGCCAAAATATTTCCAAACCTTTCCATCCTATCCGTTAGTTCCGTATCTTTGACTTTATTGCCGATTTTGACCAAGCTTGCCAAATTTTGGTGCAAACATATGCCCCCCATTTTTGAGAGATGACTTGTCATCTGTCAAAAATTTCATTTATCGGCTTTTCCAATCGGCTAACCGTTGAACTTCACTCAATAATCGCTACTTTATTTGCGCGTAATTCTCTCGACACAAAGGTAGTGTGTTTTAACCGCCGCGTCTTTTGAGATCCGGCCTCCGCCGCTTTCAAATTTTCACCACGTTATAAAATGCGGCCCCCACCTCGGTCATTCCTCACGCGCACAAGCTCTCTGACTCTTGAAAATTGACTTTCGTCTAGTCCGTTGCTCAATCTTCCTCAATCGGCTTGCATCCCTCCTTCATCAATCGGCTTGCTAAGATCAGCTGAAATGGACGCGAGTCAGGTACTTATTCCAATCCCTAACAGTAAAGATCAGTATTTCCTTGGTCCGATAGGAAATCTAGATGCCAGCACGGTTATTAGCCAGGATATTCCCCGCCTCCCTCTATCGGCTACTGGTTTTAATATAGAAAGCTGGGAAAAAAGCTTCAGGGCATGGCCAACGATGCTCAAAGGATGGAGATCCTGGTACATTCGCGTAGCTGCTCAGAAAAAAAGAAGAGTGGGAAAGGATGGGTATAGCTGAGTGCATCCCTCTCTCATTAGCCGATCCAGAAGCCAATGAGCCCTTGGTGGCCACGGCTTGCTATTTCCGGTCAGAGACCTTCAACACCTTTCTGTTCCGTACTGGTCCCATCGGCCCGACCCTTATGGATATAGCCCAATTGTGATGCCTTAGGCCAGATGGCGAACAGATATCGGCTTATAGCGGCAAACCGAAATACAAGCTCATTCAATCTAAAGGAGAAGGCTGGCGTAAGTACATCAATAACAATAATAAAGTGAATGGGCCAGTATCAGATGAAGAACATGTTGCTTTCTTGAATTTGTGGTTAGACCGATTTTTGTTTTGCGGTGCTTCTTTGTGACCAACACAAGTATATCAGCTAATAGCAGAGTGGTTGGTAGAGGGCCGTGTTAGTGTTATGCCCTTGAGGCAATCATTTAGATGATTGTAACATGACTATGTTTATGAATAATAATAATATGATTATTGGTCCAATGAATGTATATCATTGTATTGATCAACAAGTATGTGACTTGCTTACGAAGCTCTTTACTTAATGATGTAATTCGATAAATATCTCTGATCAGATATCATCGTATAGGACAACGATGAATAGATCAGCACATGTAGTGATCGATGATCATGCTTCATAGATCATGGGATATGGAGATATCATCTATACATTGTGGACGCATGTTGAAGAACATGGGTTAGATAGACTGCAATGGGACATCGCGAGAATGTTTCATTCTTATGTGTCATCGCTGTATCTCATACCTAGTAGATGTATGATCCTTAGACCTCGAGATTGTCATATTCCCTACATGTGTAATAGTTTTCCTTGGGGCTATCAAACACTACTTCCTAACCGGATAGTTATAAAGGTAGCTTTCATGTTTACTATGAAACGTGCAAGAGGGAAGTGTGCAAATAAGATGGAATTTGCCACTCCAATGAAACGGAGATATATGACAAGGCCACTCGTGTAATATGATTAAGGAAGTGCATGGCCATGCCGTGATTGAGGAGTTAATCACAACTTATTAATATATCACGGATACGAGAGATGGATTGAATCATCAAAGGATGACATGCTTCTCGCCTTGAGATCAATCTTCATATACTTGGCAAAGGGATTATTACATGAGTACTTTTGATAGGTTCTCATCCGATTTGATCATAGTATGTTTGGGAGTTGGTATACTTTGCAAGAAGCCACTACCAACTATTGGATTGAAAAGGAGTTTTCCAATCCATGTCCAAACGTATGTGAACCTGCAGGTCACACACTTAATGGTGGGACGCATTAATTTGGATTGATCCGTAATTAATGAACTCGTGGGCTTAGCACGATGAGCCCTAGTTTAGGTTTCATCTCGTGGCTATATAAGGAGGGGAGGAGGGAGGGTGCAGCGTGTGCTTTCCCACGGTTTAGGAGTGATTCACTCGAAACCCTAGCCTACTTCTCTCGCTGCCCCTGCCGAGCGACCAGGTGCTTGCACACCGACGCACGACGTTCCATCTCTGGACGTGTGGACTCATCGGTGACACCGCTGCGATCGCGGCGTGGGAGGACGATCCACGGCAAGGCGAGGACGATCCACTACATCGACGCAACGATCGTGGCGAGGACGATCCACTACATCGACGCGAAGGATTCCGCAATCGCGCCTAGTGGTAATCTTATCTATGATCCCCTTCTTGCAGTAGCTTTACGGTTTCGCGGTAGATTTTTTTGTGCTAGCGTAGCATACCGCTCCTCTTCATGGTATCGAGCCATCTCATATAGTTTTGTGATCGGATGTTGCACATATGATGTGTAAGGTTAGTAGATTGGATCTATTACATGTTCAGCCAGTTCATGTGATGAATTGGTGACGGCAGCCATCGATGAGATCGATCGGTTTAGGGTTTGAGGAAAGTGCAAACCGACTCAATCTTGATTTGGGTAAGTCCGCTCATGGTACGACGTTACCCTTACCGGCCGGGTTACCGCCATCAAGGTTTCAAACGATCCATATGGGACCAAGCCAATCGATTGAGTTGGATTGGGTCAACTGCTGATCCATGGTAAGCGCAAACAGATTCAATATTGATTTGGGTGAGTCCGCTCATGGTACGACGTTACCCTTACGGCCGGGTTACCGCCATCGTGGTTTCAAACGTATCCATATGGGACCAAGCCAATCATATTAGATCGGATTGGGTCAATCTGGTTGATCCGTGGAAATTTTGAGGGTGTTTTCCAATGTCAGAAGACATGCCTCTAAAAAATTTCAAAGGGCGCCGCCTCTAATTCCCAGTCGTAGGGTTGCTTTTGTTTAACTCGCTTTTGCAGGAATTATGTGAAATGGTATGGCCTATGTGTATGTGATGCACGTAATTTCCACATGGCTCAAGTGCGTGTCAAGCCATAAGGCTATTTAAATTGTATAACGACCTGCGTGTCGACTTGTGATGCTTCAAACCCTCATGTAAAATTCATTATCAAAAGTTGTAAGGAGTTGCATCCATAATGATGAAGACGATGGTATCATGCAAGATGGCTAGGTGAACAAATCAAGCAAGGTGGCTAGGTGAACAAACAAGCATGATGATGGAGATCTTAATGCTAAGGGTCATGCTATTTCACAGCTTATTTTGATTTTCTGTGGATGTGTGTTTAATCCTTGCTATTTTCTTTATGCTTATTGCATGTGATGCCATGTTCATAGTAATCTTTGTTCATCCCTATAGTTAAAATTTTAAATAAAATTGTCCATCCAATTGTTGCACCTATCAAGAATTTAGATCGTTATTGATATGACTGCCAAAGTAGTATATCAATGGCTATCTCAATAGATGATAGGGATGTGTTGGACACATCACGCATAACAATGGTAGATTTAATCAAGCTATCAAAACGGTTTTGGGCTTGAGGACATAAGTGGTTGGGATTTGATTTCAGAATGAAGGAACCTATACAAGACAAGTGGTGTCTAGGAAAACACACATGAGGCAGTGTTTCTTAATTGGCACCCGAATACGGAAGTGCTCCTCCTCATGTGAGCCCTTGGGGCAGGTTGACTGCCATGAGTCAAGTTGATGGAGGCATTCATTACTTGTTTTCATACTCAACAAACAAGAGTTACATATGATGTAATTAGCAAAGGTGTTGCTTACCTATGTCATTAAATTTCTAGCAGTGATGCCAAAGCTCACTAGTGTTTGATGAATATGGATCTTGAATACTCACTATGTGTCTATAAAGGGACATAAAATAGAAGTGTCTTTAATTAAAAGTTTAATAAAAGTTTTACATAAACATAGTGCTTAGAATCTTTGCATGTTTTTGTTGTAGTTCAATGGCACCTTCTCCTACTCCCGCTACACTGGTTTTGCTTTGAGATCGGTTTTGGAAAGGGAAAACTGAATGGAACTAATTTTGTTGATTGGTATCGCAACTGAGAATTGTTCTCAAGCATGAAAAGAAGGACTATGTTCTAGAGAATCCAATTCTGATGAACCAAATTAAAATGCTGCTCGCAATTTGAAGGTTGAATATGAAAAGCATGTTAATGCTTCAGAGGTCAGTGTCTCATGCTAGTCACCATGGACTCGAGCTCCAAAAGCAATATAAGGACCAGGATGCTTACAATATGATTGTAGGCTTGAAGGGCATGTTTGGGAATCAAGCAAGAGCTGAGAGGTATGGTATCTCAAAGCTTTTATTTGCTTGTAAGTCGGTCAAGGCAATCCGGCGACCCTCATGTGATCAAGATGATTGGTTACATTGGGAGATTGAAAACTTGAGTTTCCCTTAGCCTCGGTTTGGCCACGATGTTATTCTCCGCCTCGCCAGAGCTTTGAGCCATTCATTATGAATTTTCATATGAATAGCATGGAGAAGAGCCTAACCGAGCTACATGGGATGCTCAAGGCTGCCGAGGAAAGCATTAATAAAAAACCCAATCATGTGATGATGGTTCAGAAAACAACTGCTTTCAAAAAGAGGAAGGCTAAGGCTGGGGGAACAGGAAAGAGCAAGGGCAAGGGCAAGGGCAAGGCTCAAGATGAGATCGCAAGCCTCAAAACTAAGCTTCAGAAGCTTAAAGTTGGCCCTCAACCTGATACCCAATACTTCTATTGCAAGAAATCAGGGCATTGGAAACGGAACTGCGAAAAGTACCTGGCAGATAAGAAGAATGGAAATGTGGTTTCCACTTCAGGTATTAATGTTATAGAAATTAATCTTGCTACTTCTTCACTCAGCTCATGGGTATATGATACCGGTTCGGTTGCTCACATTTACAATTCGTTGTAATGATAAAGAGTAGAGACTTGGCAAAAGGAGAAGTGGATCTTCGCGGGGAATAAAGCAAGAGTTGCTGGTCTTGCCGTTGGCACATACCCATTGCATTTGCCTTCGTGGATTAGTTTTAGAACTTAATAATTGTTATTTTGTTCCATCTTTGAGTAGAAACATTATTTTATCTTCTTGTTTGGAACATGAAGGTTATGATTTCGAATAAAGAACTTTGTTTGTTCGATATTTTTGAATGATATGTATTATGGTCGTTGCCCCATGGTGGATGGGTTGTACGCCCTGAACTCAAAGAAAAACCTGTCTATAATATTAATGTAAAAAGGCATCGCCTAATGATTTGAACCCTACCTTTTGTGGCATTGTCGCTAGGTCATATAAATGAGAAGCGCATGAAGAAGCTCCATGGTGATGGACTTCTAACCTCATTTGATTTTGAATCATTTGAAACATGTGAATCTTATTTACTTGGCAAGATGACAAAAGCCCTTTCACAGTGTTTTAGTGAGAGAGAAGTGAATTATTGGCCCTAGTACATACGGATGTATGTGGACCAATGAGCTCGATCGCTAGGGGTGGGTTTCAGATTTTGTAACTTTTATCGATGACTTCAGAGATATGGATATATCTATTTAATGAGGCATAAATCAAACTTTTGAAAGGTTCAAAGAGTTTCGAACGAAGTACAAAATCAACTTGGCAAAACAATAAAACACTTACGATCCGATCGTGGTGGCGAATACTTGAGCCAAGAGTTTGGTGATCATCTAAAGCAATGTGGAATCGCTTCGCAACTTACTCCGCCAGAACGCCTTAATGGAATGGCGTGTCCGAACGACGAATCAACTTTATTAGATATGGTTCGGTCAATGATCACCAAACAGATCCGCCATTATCCTTTGGGGTTTCGCTCTAGAGACAATTGCTCACTTTGAATAGGGTCCCATCAAAATCTGCTGAGAAGACGCCATATGAGATATGGACCGAGAAGACCCATGTTGTCATTTCTCAAGATATGGGGATGTGAGGCTTATGTAAAACGCTTACAATCGATAAACTCGCACCTAAATAAGAAAAATGCTTTTTGTGGGGTATCCTAAAGAAACAAAAGGATATTATTTTACAAAAGAAACGAGAACAAAGTTTTTGTTGCTCAAATGGTGTATTTTTGGAGAAAGAGTTTCTTTCAAAAGAAATCAAGAGGAGTGATGTGTATCTTGATGAAGTTCGAGAATCACATGAATATGTTCAAGCTACCATCGAACCTTCACAAGATGTACAAAGTGTTGTACAACTTTGTGGAAGAGACTCCACTTCACGAGGTCGGGAGGCCACGCCATGTACCTATAAGATATGGGAGTGACATATTATTGTTGGACAATGATGAGCCCACGACTTATGAAGAAGCAATGATGGACCCAACTCAAAAATGGCTTGAAGCCATGAGATCCAAATTCAATCCATGCATGACAATCAAGTTTGGAACTTGGTCGACTCTCCGATGGTGTAAAACCATTGAGTGCAAATGGATTTTCAAGAAAAGATAGACGAGATGGAAATGTTCAGATCTATAAGGCACGGTTGGTGGCAAAGGGTTTCAAACAAGTTCAAGGAGTTGACTATGATGAAACTTTCTCACCGTAGCCATGCTCAAGTCCGTCCGGATCATTTTAGCTATTGTCGCATATTTTGATTATGAAATATGGCGATGGATGTCAAAACAAATTCCTTAATGGGAATCTTTCCGAGGATGTATACATGATACAACCTGAAGGTTTTGTTGATCCTAAATATGCTAAAAGGGTATGCAAGCTTCAAAGATCCATTTATGGGTTAAAGAAAGCATCTCGGAGTTGGAACATTCGCTTTGATGAAGTAAAGGTTTTGACTTTATCAAAATGAAGAAGAGCCTTGTGTTTACAAGAAGGCTAGTGGGAGCGCACTTGTATTTCGATTTTGTATGTGGATGACATATTATTGATCGGAATGACATTCCTATGCTTGAAGATGTTAAGACTTCATTGAAAAGGAGTTTCTCAATGAAGGACTTGGGAGAAGCATGCTATATCTTGGGCATAAAAATCTATAGAGATAGATCAAAAGGTTAATTGGATTAAGTCAGAAACGACATTGACAAGATATTGAAAAGGTTCAATATGCATGAATCCAAGAGAGGTTTCATGCCAATGTCACATGGCATCGATCTCTCGCAAGAATCGGTGTCCTTCGACATCCGATGAGCGAGACAGATGAGCAAGATTCCATATGCTTCGCTATTGGGTCTATTATGTATGCCATGATCTGTACACGCCTGATGTCTCATATGCTCTAAGTGTCACGAGCGATACCAAGCGGATCCCGTGATGGTCATTGATAGCCGTAAAAATATCCTCAAGTACTTGAGAAGAACTAAGGGTATGTTCCTTGTTTTTGGAGGTGAGGAAGATCTGCTGCAAAGGGTTACACCGATGCAAGCTTCCAAACCGACAAAGATGATTTTCGATCGCAATCCGGTTTGTGTTTACACTTAATGGAGGAGCAAGAAGTCGGAAGAGTTCCAAGCAAAACACGGTGGTCGACTCTACGATGTAGCGGAGTACATTGCGCTTCGAGGCCGCAAAGGAAGCTGTGGATTAAGAAGTTTATCACGAGCTTTGTGTGGTCGCTAGTGCCTCTAGTCCAATGGACATCTATTGTGATAATAGTGGTGCCATTGCACAAGCTAAAGAGCCTAGATCACATCGAAGTCTAAACACATACTCCGCCGCTTTCACCTTATTCGCGAGATTGTGGATAGAGGTGACGGAGAATATGCAAAGTACATACGGAAGCCAATGTGGCGATCCGCTGACAAAGCCACCGCCACACCCTAAGCATGAGGCGCACAAGGTCTATTGGTATTAGATACTTAATTGATTGACTCAAGTGCAAGTGGGAGATTGTTAGTGTTATGCCCTTGAGGCAATCATTTAGATGATTGTAACATGACTATGTTTATGAATAATAATATGATTATTGGTCCAATGAATGTATATCATTGTATTGATCAACAAGTATGTGACTTGCTTATGAAGCTCTTTACTTAATGATGTAATTCGATAAATATCTCGATCGGATATCATCGTATAGGACAACGATGAATAGATCAAGACATGTAGTGATCGATGATCATGCTTCATAGATCATGGGATATGGAGATATCATCTATACATTGTGGACGCATGTTGAAGAACATGGGTTAGATAGACCCGCAATGGGACATCGCGAGAATGTTTCATTCTTATGTGTCATCGTGTATCTCATACCTAGTAGATGTATGATCCTTAGACCGAGATTGTCATATTCCCTACATGTGTAATAGTTTTCCTTGGGGCTATCAAACACTACTTCCTAACCGGATAGTTATAAAGGTTGCTTTCATGTTTACTATGAAACGTGCAGAGGGAAGTAAGCAAATAAGATGGAATTTGCCACTCCAATGAAACGGAGATATATGACAAGGCCACTCGTGTGATATGATTAAGGAAGTGCATGGCCATGCCGTGATTGAGGAGTCAATCACAACTTATTAATATATCACGGATACGAGAGATGGATTGAATCATCAAAGGATGACATGCTTCTCGCCTTGAGATCAATCTTCATATACTTGGCAAAGGGATTATTACATGAGTACTTTTGATAGGTTCTCATCGATTTGATCATAGTATGTTTGGGAGTTGGTATACTTTGCAAGAAGCCACTACCAACTATTGGATTGAAAAGGAGTGTTCAATCCATGTCCAAACGTATGTGAACCTGCAGGTCACACACTTAATGGTCGGGACGCATTAATTTGGATTGATCCGTAATTAATGAACCTCGTGGGCTTAGCACGATGGGCCCTAGTTTAGGTTTCATCTCGTGGCTATATAAGGAGGGGAGGAGGAGGGTGCAGCGTGTGCTTTCCACGGTTTAGGAGTGATTCACTCAAACCCTAGCCTACTTCTCTCGCTGCCGCCGAGCGACTGTGTGCTTGCACACGACGCACGGCGCTCCATCTCGGACGGTGGATCATCGCGGTGACATCGCTGCGATCGCGGCGTGGGAGGACGATCCACGGCAAGGCGAGGACGATCCACTACATCGACGCAACGATCGCGGCGAGGACGATCCACTACATCGACGCGCGAAGGATTCCGCAATCGCGCCTAGTGGTAATCTTATCTATGATCCCCTTCTTGCGTAGTAGCTCGTTTCGCGGTAGATTTTTTTGTGCTAGCGTAGCATACCGCGCCCTCTTCGTGCCGCCGGCTAGCATTGGGAAAATGTTTCGGGAGCAGTTTGTCAGATGATGCATGTGATTAGGAGTCGGCTTTTTACTGGATTTGCCAGATTTTGCGTTGGCAATGTAGGCGGTCCTCTCTGGTTCATCCAAGTATGGTTATACTGCTTATTTAGCCGATCTTTCAAATTAAATCCCTCGGAAGACTCGGCATTTCCTCGCGAAGACACACCAGAAAATGTAGTCCCAGAATTCAGAGCCAGCCGATCTTATGGTGAGAGATACATCATGTGTTCTGGCAGCAAGAAGATTACTCCGATTGGCCTAAGAAAATACTTACCCTTCTTTCTAAACTTGGATAATAATGATTTTAACCAACAAGATTTCTTCAGTTATACCAGCACAGCTGATTTTGAATGGCCATCATTTTTTCATCTGGATTCTGACAGTTCTGAGATGCCTGAATCGACTTTAGACTTCTTCAAACTTTTCATTTCTCCGAGTGTTTTGCATGTTGGTTTTAACACGAGAAACCGTACCTTTCAACCTTCTTATGAATTCTATCACCCTTCCACCTTGCTGCATAATTGGGTTTCGGCCAAATGATCCCTAGTCTTTCACTCCTTGACTTGGTTCAGCCTAGGACCAGAGTACGATCTTTAGCTGCAGCCGATATGGTCTTGAAAATAGCCGATGACTTGCAAATCAAATCCTTGCCTCACTTTGTTTTGAATAATCGTCGATCTAGCCGATTCTCTGCATGGTGGTCTTCAATTGCGGAAGCACTTCTCCTTGATCGTACTCCATCGGCTATTATCGATGCCCTCTTCCCAGACCTTCCTGAGCCGATGGTATCTTCGGATATTGATTCAAGCGACGAATCAAGCTTTGGATATGATAATACGAGTCTTATAAATGTTACTGGCGAGGTATTAGTCGATTTTACTCTTCTTTACCATAGCCCATATGATTTTATCTCATTGGCTTTATCCTTTTCTTTGCAGTACTAAAAGTCACCGCAAGAAACCGATTGATGCTCCCGCAGCTAGTAAAGAGAAACGACCGCACAAGGCAATCAAGGCCACCGCTATATACTGTTCCTTGGGCATCCAAAGTCCATCTTTGTCCGATGAAAGGCAACAGAACCAAGTAAGTTATGCCCGATCATTTTTGTTCTTTTTCATTTTCCTTCATCAACTAACTTTCCAAATTGATAGATTCTCAGAAAAGAAGAAGCCGAAGTCCACCAAGGTTCCTGCCAAGAAAAAATACTCCAAACCACAAGAACAAAGTGGCGAAAGTTCACCGCACGGATCGGCTACTGCCCAGGTATTTTTCCATCTTCAAAAGAATTTATTCATCTGATTTATTCCATTGGTTTTCATTATGTTTTACTTCTTTTCAGCCTACCGGATCAGCACAAGTGGCCAACATTCTGGCCAACTTACCAGACATATCGGCCAAAGAGTCATTGCCCCCTTAGCCGATACTCAGTGCAAGAATCGCAGCCTCCGTAAACCTCTGATCCATCCAACATCCTTGGCTTTAATCTATCCGACTTGGATGATCCAGAGATCTTTGCACCGATGATTATATTTTGAAATTCAAAAATCATCGTGGCTTCAAAAGACGACGGCCGTAGTCTCATCGGCTTCGGAATGCAAGAGCGCCTTAACAAGCTATTTGACTTGGTGTCAAGGCTGCAATCGAGATCCCAATAATAATCACCGATTCGAGATGCCATGGCTGCAGCTTGAAACCGATCTACCACCAGAGGCCATGGTCGCACCGTCAAGTGTGCCATCCGGATGAGAAGAAGGCTTTGGTGGAGGCACCAAGAAAGGAAATCAAAGAGAGCAGCCCAGAAGTCGACTCAGAGGATCCTTGACAAAATGGTTGCGAAACAAAGGCCAAAAAGAAAAATTTGATGTAACCATGGAAACTCAAGGCTAACAAAACTTCTTCGTAAATTGGAGACTACTAGAAAATTTCTTGAGGAAGAATCACAAAGACGATGAAGCTCATCAAGGCCAAGATTCCTTTGAAAAGACTTCATCGCCGCCAAAGAGCGTAAGGTAGAAATAGCATCGGTGTGGCACCTTCAAAGAGCAATCGCCAAACTTGTACCCATTCCAGCAAAGGCGATGTAAGATGACAGAATTCTGGATGAGGTACAGGAAACTATAGCCAAGGCGGCTAGAGCTCTATCGGCTTTAGGTGCACGACTCCCAGGTTATGGGATGTAAAATCTTAATTAGCTATTCCTTTCAGAAACACTTGTTCGAGTACTTTGTAATTTTGCTATGTTTGTAATCGGCTGTTTAACCGATTTAATTTTCTGTAAGTTTAATCTGCAATCTCTTTTAGCCAAACAGCATCATGTTAAATTGGCCTCTGGACGAAATCTTTAGTCGGCTAGGCTCCAATCCACACTAGGATAGTACCTTTTTAAATACCTCCCGCTTATAGCCTTAGGCAATGCATATCCTTCCAACGCCTCTAGTACGCATTTAATTTCCACCGACTAGCCGATTAACTTTGTATGGCCCTTCCCACGAGGTGACCATTTTCCAAACCTGTTATCCTTCAACCAACAGCAATATCGCTTTCCATACCAAATTGGCTTGATTGAAAGACTTACGCATAACCTTCTTATTATATGCCCTTGCAACCCCGATTTTATTTTTCTTAAGCCGATCAAGCGTGGACAAACGTAATTCGCTTAGCTCGTCTAAATTGTCGATCATTAAATCGTTATATTCTTGAGCCAACAAAACATTTTGCCCGGCTATTCGTGACGATTCAATGTTGATTTCTACGGGTAGAACGGCTTCTTGTCCATACACCAATTGGTAAGGTGAAAGCTTCGCCGCCCATGATAGGATAGCCGATACGCCCAAAGCGACTCGATAGAGTTGAGTGCCAATTCCTTGGCTTTTCATCAATTTTTCTTGATCAGCTTTGATTAGCGCTTTATTGGACGACTCGGCTTGTCCGTTAGCCCGAGCGTAGTATGGGGAAGAATTTAACAATTTGATCCCTAAACTCATCGCAGAATTCAAATTCGTTAGACATGAATACCGCATCTTGATCGGTTGTGATTGTTTGTGGTATTCCAAACCGATGGACGATATGTTCATTCACAAAACCAATTGCCTCAACATCGTCACCTTTTAAGTGGTACGGCCTCGACCCACTTTGAGAAATAATCGGTTGCGCCGTAATAAACTTGTGGCCTTTACTCGGCAGAAATATTTGGCCGATTATATCTATTCCCCAATCCCTAAACGCCAAGGTTTGATAATTGGATGTAAAACCGATGTTGGTGCTAGTTGTATGTTGCCAAACTTCGACATGTCCGACATCCTTTATAATACTTGAAACAATCTTCCAAAGATCGCTACCAAAAATAACTCGTCTGTCTCGAGCATCCATTTCATCTTATGCGCCGATTGATGAGAACCACAAATGCCTTCGTACTTCACCCATCGCTACCGCGCTTCTTCAGCATCAAGACATCTTAACAACAAACCTTCCATAGTTCGATAATATAGTATATCGCTCATAACAACGTATTTCAACGCTTGTCGCCGATCTTCGCTCCGTCGGCTTGATGGATTGATTAGATAATCTTTGATTTGCGCTTCTCCAATCGGCGATATCTCGCACATAATCGCTTTGTCTATCAGTTCGGTCTCCTGACTTTGGCCAAAATCTTTATATCCCGATGCTTGTTGGGCTAAAGCATTAGCTCTATCGTTCAATTCACGAGGAACATGATCGATAGAAAACGATGTAAAAGAACCAATGATTTCTAAGCATTGTTCTAAATACTTCAGTAACACTCCATCTCGACATAGGTACAATCCTTTCACTTGCTGTACAACCAATAGTGAGTCACCATATGCCTCAACAGCACTGACCCCAATATTTTCCAACAATTGCAGGCCTTTGAGCAATGCTTCGTACTCAGCCTGGTTGTTTGTACATCGGCTATTTAGCCGGAATGCAAATTCGAAGTTTTGCCCTTTGGGTGTGGTGAGTACAATGCTGATACCATCACCTTCCTTGCATACTGATCCGTCAAAGAATAGCTGCCATGGTGCGACCGAGACTAAGTTTGCCGCTGTGTCATGTCCTATTATAAAATCGGCTAGGACTTGTCCTTTGACTGCTTTGGCCGATTCATATGATAAGTCGAACTCGACCAAGGCGTAAGCCCATTTGCCAAGTCGACCTCGTAGAATAGGAGCTGACAATATATATTTTATAACATCGGTTTTGTAGATCACTTTGCAAGCCGATGCTAATATGTAATGCCTTAACTTTGTGCACGAGAAGTACAAAGATAAACATAATTTCTCGATAAAAGGGTACTGATTTCAAGCCTAGCAACCGTCGGCTTAAATAAAAGATAACCCTTTCTTTACCATGCACCTCTTGTGCCAAAACAGCTCCAATAGTATCTTCTTCAATGAGACATATAGTCCGAAGGAACCCTTTTGAGGCGCAACCAAAACGGAGGGTTGGACAAATACCTTTTAATTTCATCGAAAGCCTTCACGATTGGCTCTCTACATAAATTCTTCATTGTCCTTTAATTTTAGCAATGGAGTAAAAGCACGAATCCTTCCAGAGAGGTTTGAGATGAACCGACGGAGATAGTTAATTTTGCCGATCAACTTTTGTAACTCATTCTTGCATGTCGGTGGTTTGGTATTGGCTATAGCTTTGACCCTCGTTTGACTCACTTCAATTCCCCTTTCATGCACCATGAAGCCCAGAAACTGTCCAGCCGACACGCCGAACGCCGCACTTGAAAGGATTCATCTTTAGGCCGTATGCGATCTTATGTTCTTAAAAACTCTTTCTAAATCGCCAAGTGTCGCAAATCTTCTGCAGATTTTACTACTACGCTATCAATATAAATTTCGACAATGTGGCCGATTAAGTCGTGAAAGATCAAATTCATTGCTCACGATATGTTGCTCCAAATTCTTCGCCGAAAGTCATCACCGCCAACTCGAATAATCCTATTGCACCGTGACATCCGAAAGCTGTCTTCGGTATATCGGCTTCTGCCATGAGTATCTGGTTATACCCGGCATTACCATCTAGAAAACTTATGATCTTGTTCCCTGACGATAGCATCGATGAGCATATCGGCTATTGGCATCGGATATTCATCTTTGGCGCCGCTTGTTCAAATCTCTAAAGTCGACGATACTAAGCTTTCCATTTTTCTTCATAACAGGAACAATGTTGGAAACCCACTCCGCATATCGGCAAGGCCTGATAAATTTTGCTTCCAACAACCGTTCTATCTCTTCTTTTATAATTTGGTACAAGACCGGATTGAAACACCTAGGATACTGTTTAAACGGCCGATAGCCCGATTTTATAGATAGCCGATGTTCCACCAGCTGTCGGCTTAATCCGGGCATCTCATGATATTCCCAAGAAAAACAATCCTTATAACTTCTAAGGATTTTTATCAATTTTTCTTTGTACGTTACATCTAAACTTGCACTAACAAAAGTTGGTCTTTTTCTATCACCGCTACCTATATCTACTTCTTCAAGCAAATCAGTGGATGTAAAACCTTGACCTAACTTTTCAATTTCTTCAAAGTCTTCTATGGCTTCGTAGCTATCCGTTGTTTGCCGATAGCTTTGCATTTTATCCTGTAACTCCTTTAGTGCTTTTCTTGTCCCCATCGGCGTAACACTTCGTTTGCCCGATCAAAAGTGCCCGGCTTGACACTAATCGGCATGAGCTCCGATTTGCTTACGATATGAAATCACAATCGCCCAAACGCTTGCCCGATATGCAGCCAGCTTCTTCGTGTTGCCAGTTTGCATCAGAGCTAGCCATGGCGATATGAGCAGATGTGTCGGCGGTGACGACCTCGACTTCCTCTCCGTTCCACTAAACAAGCGCTTGATGCATGGTCGATGGGATACAGCAGTTGGCATGAATCCAATCCCGACCGAGCAGCACACTATAGTTTCCTTTGGCGCCGACATAAAAACGCCGTCGGCAAAGTCTTGTTACCGATACCGGCTTCGTGACTATGACACCCTTTGCCTCCGTAAGGTCGCCTGTGAAGTCATTTAGAACCATGTTAGTTTTAATTAAGTCTTCATCAGACTTACCCAGTTTCTTGCATATCGTGTACGGCATCAGGTTCACCGTGGCTCCTCCGTCTACCAGCATCCTTGATATCGGCCAGAGCACAACTGAGCAACCACCTCTTTGGCCGATTCAGTTCTGACTTTGAACTCGGCCGGCAATGTGAACACCATGTTGATATCCATAGGAGGGGTGTCGTCCCGAACCACGGGAGAATCCAAGTCATCAGCCGATTCAAAATCTTCTTCTGCCTGCTTTCTTCTCCATTCTTTCTTGACGATTTGATAGGACGGTTCGTTAAACGCTTCGCCTCTTTGTTTCTCGGCATCGGCTTCACGGATCTCTTGCGTCCTTAGCCTCTGAAGCCGTCGTCATTGTGATCGGCTAAGACCAGATGGACACTGTAACATCCCAAAATTTTGGCTTAATTAAGTTTTTATTGCTTAAATGTGCATTTATGATTTTCTGGAATTTATTTGGATTTTTCTGGATTTATTTGAATTAAATTCAAATCAAGTTTATTGCCTTTTATTCAAATCTATTTAAATCTGTGCAAAGTTAAAATAAAGTTTTGCCAAAAATATTTTATTTGAGTCCAGAATGTCTCAAAGTATTTTTGAGAATTTTCCGGGATTTTTCCAGATTATTTATTTGCCTAAAATCAATTAAGTGAATTTCTAGAATTATTTAAACTAATAAAGTTCTAAAATCTTGAATAAGATGGGCCAAGCCCAACATCGCGGCTTGAGGCTCGCTTGGCGCGCCCCACCCCGCCCGTGAACCTCTCATGGGAAAACCCTAGATCCGTAGCCGTCGTCGCGATCCAACGATTCAGGAAGGCCGCGTGCGCGCCTTTGTCTTGGCCGCTCGGATCGTGGACACGCGCCGCATCGCCGTTCTTCGCCTCGATGCGAACTCGAGTCCACCGCCAGAACGACTCCGGACTTCCCGCCATGTAGGGCTCGAACGCCGAGGCTATAAAGGAGGGGGTATCACCGAGGTTCCTCGTGACCACCGCTGTTTTGGTCGAACCCGCTTAGCGAGGAACGCCGTGGTGAGCGCAAGGAAGCTCATCGGAGTTGAAGTCCGCACCGCCGTGGTTTTTGCCTTGGATCATCGCCGATCGCTGGTCTTTCGACGCCTTGGTTCCAGATTCGAGCTCGCCGAGGTGCACCACGCTGGCTACGCCACTTCTTCACGCCGGGACACGCTGAACGCCGCCGCCGCTTCTTCGCCGTCTCGGTGGATCTTCTCGCCGCCGCTTGCCGTGAGCTTCGGGTGAGTTCGTGGCCATTGATCTTGGACCGAGGGCGCCGATTTCGCCGCGTGGAGTGCGTGTCGATAAGCCACGCCGCCGCCAAGCCGTAAGTCGTCGGATCGGTGATGGAAGGCCCAGATCGCGCTGCTATCGAGCCAATCAGATTAGCCGCGCGGCACGCCGAGCCCAAGAGACGTTAGCCGAGTCCACCGTGGGCTGGCGCAGGCCGTGGACCCACCCATAGACCGAGGCCACGTGGAAGCATCCGTTCATTGGATCAAGGGTCGACGCCACGCTGTCGCCATGCTTGCGCTATAAAGGTATTTTCAATTGGAAAATAATCCGATTGAAATTTGTGGTGATGACGCCATCATGAGGTCACGCTGACGTCATAAATCGCTTTTTCAGTTTAAAAGTAAATCTGTTAAATTCGATTTTCTGATTTTCTCATTTTCAGATTTATTTCAAACTTCAAAAGGCTATATCTTTTGCATCTTAACTCGGATTTGAGTGATTCAAATTTCTAAAAATTTGTAAAATTGAGATCTATTTAATGGTGAATTTTATTTGATTTTTGGAGTTCATTTGCTCTCTGTTTTGGTATTTATTTGCTTTTCTCCTTCTGACGCTGTAGACGCTTGAATTGTGCGACGCTCGGAGGAAGATCCAAAGAACTCAAGAGCAAGTTCCGAACCAGATCAGGACCTATTCCAAGGCAATTTGTGCTTTGATCATGTTGAACCCATGTTTATAAAATTGCTATGTTTGTTTTACCCTATTGCATATATTTCAAATATACAATTGTTTTAAATTAGATTGGGTTTAGCTAATATACCAGATTGATCTACACCCAACCTTGTCATTGTGTGCCATGATCCATTGTCACCCTAGATTGGTTAAATATAGTTGGTTAATAATTATAATCAACATTGGAGGATTAGTTCGTATTAGTTGCTTAGCCTTGCCACGTCATCACATGTATTGGAATCATTGATAATTAATCTTGATTAATGGAATATGGAACAATGTTATGAACTTGTGTGTCATGTGGGATCACACGATAAGATTGAGTTGTTGTGGCGAGTCATGTCACGCAACGATGTTGAATTGTTGATGGCACGTGGTGCTTGGTAATCAACTGGGTGATAATAATTTGGATTGGGGCAAGTGACAAGGGGCGAGGATGCCAAGGTGGGCCCGATGGGCAGAGGGTATGTGGATGTCTTGCCTTGATCACACTAAGGACTTAACCTTGCAAGCCTTTGACCTGAGTCTATCGTGCAACCACATGTCTGGTATGGGCCAGCCTAGCTGAGTAATTTGCAATGTCTTGATTTTGGTACTATCGTGGTCGGTGTGAGTTCCCGAGTTATGGTGTAATTCACATGGCGCAAGAGGGGGCCCCGGTTATGGTTTTCGCACCCACCAGTGGTTGAAACCATAGCGGTAGTATTCGTTAAGCCAACAGCATTGTAAAGGCTTTGTTATAATCACTCGCCTTGGTGGTGTTTGGTTGTATCACGGGTAAAGTGCATAACCTCTGCAGAGTGTGAAACTATTCTGATAGCCGTGTTCATGTATTGAGCAATGCTCGGGAATTACAGTTTAAGGGTTAGCTAATTAATTGGACAACATGGTTGGGATGGCGGAATGCCAAATGGAAGATGAATTTGACTTAGGATTGGAAACTTGGTTTACTTGAGAAATACTGAATTTATTTACTATTGTTATTTGTTTTACAGTCTTTACAGTCTATTTACTATATTTGTTCATAAATGCTGCTTATTGCAAAATAACCATGATAGCCTATCCATTGGAATAAGCCTTACATATAGATACATAGAATTGCATTCTGTGCACAACTTGTTGAGTGCTTAAGTACTCACCCTTGCCAAACAACAATAATCAACAGTTGAAGAATCTACACCTGTGTTGGAAGAAGAAGTCCAGGAAGACACGAGTCATTAGGGTCCGAGCCTTGTCGGTTGCCTGTGGTGAACCGATGAGCTATCTACGCTTACTTTCCACGCTTAGTTACTAGTTTATATTTCCACTTTGCCTGCGTGGCTTAATAATGTAAGTTGGTCATAAGATCATACCTTTAGATATATCAATGAATGAACTATTATTCTATTATCGCTGTGTATGATGTGATATGTACCAATGTTGAGCTGTGTGCACTAGCGTTGTTCCCGGACTAGTGCGGTAAACACAAAGGGGTTCAATCGATGGATTCGTGTCCTCACAGAGGTGGTATCGAGCATACCGACCGTAGGTCTTGGCCCTAGATAGTGTGGAGGTGTCCTGTGAGTCCAAAATTATTTTCTAAAAGAAAATCTAAACTTGACTAATAAAACACTCTCGACTCATCTCATTCTCTACTTCTCGCCTTTGCTGAATTTACCCGTTTTACTTGCCGTTTCGGGTGGAGAACTTATTCAAAGTTCTTGTGAAGCGATGCCGATCGTTCCGACCTTTGAGGAGTCACCGTGGCTACGCCATGGAGCCGTGGAGAGTTCTTCGACGCGGGAGGCTTCTATCATCCGCTTTACCGAGGAGGCAATGGTCACCAATGGTGTACACCGAGGATTTATTTGCAAGCTGATTATCTACGCTCGGGAGAACGAGGAAGCTAGCAGACCAATCAACATCTCCGCCAGAAGATTCTCGTACGAGGTTGCCATTCAGGAGGTCGCTCGACTTGCTCTTCACCGTGTTTGCCGCGACTACGCCGACGAGCTTCACGACTTAGTGTTCCGACTTCACCCAGACGTTCAAGCATGCCGACGCCGACGGATCGTGGAGGACGAGTGTGCCACTGCGGTACACCTTGCAGAGTTCACCCTTGCCCAGGAGGATCATATGAGAGATACTACTCAGGAGCTGGAGACTGTGTACGAGGCACTCAGAGTAGCAGAGCAGGAGCTTGAGGTGACCCGTGCTTCAGCCATCGGGATGATCACTGAGCTGGGAGAGGCCCTAGAGGCGGTCGAGGATGAGTTGGAGCGTATGACTCGAGGAGTTCAGGAGCCGCTGAGAGTCCGAGGAGGATCCAGAGGAGCGAGAGTGGGAGCCAGAGGAGAGTGTAGACCTGTTGTCGCAGAGGACCCAGAGTAGGTCATCAGATAGGTTCGCCCCATGCCACCACCTCCGGTGTATGCGCCGGACACCTCACCAGTGGTGGTCGGATGAGTGAGTGTCACCTTGAGCAGTGTTGAGACTCGAGTGTGAGTCGTGTCTTTAAGTTAGTCTTTACCTTTTAGTTGACGTTAAGGTTTCGTGTTTAGTTTGCTTCTTTGTAATGCCGAGTGTGCGAGATGTGTTGCAAAGCTTGTAGGCTTAAATAAGCGCCATACCAAGAATAATAAAGAATTATTTCAGTTGGGTATAACCTATCTCCCGCTTTAGAAAGTCTTACTTCTTATCTATGCTACATCTACCTTTCCTAACCCAAGAGGCAATCATCGATGGTGAATACTGAGGAAACAACGGTGCTTCAGAAGTGGATCGCGCTGAATGACAACCCCAACGACGGAGGCAGCCTCAACCACCGCCAGTGGACATGCAGAACTGGGAGCATTTCTTGCGCAGCAGACTAACTGATGCAGACTATGATGCAAAGAGATGCAGAGATGACCAACGCAGCGCCAACAACAACAACCTCAGAGCTCGAACAACCATGGTGGACCCCGACCTCACTCAAAGCTATCGATTTTATGAGGACTAGGCCACCAACTTTTCAGTGGAATGTGGACCCTTTGGAAGCCGATGACCGGCTTAGGACAATTGAGAAGAAGTCGCACATCACTCAAAGGTGAGGGCAATGAGAAGGTGCTCTACGCCTCATCAACTTGAAGGAACCGCCGCAGAATGGTGGGAGAATTATCGTGCCGCCATGGAGCCCCACAAGAGATCACCTGGGAGGAGTTTACTAATGCTTTCCGCTAGTATCATGTCCCGGACGGAATGATGGACCTTAAGAAGGAAGAGTTCAAGGCTCTGAAACAAGGAGGCCAACCAAAGGCCAATACCCAATAAATTTACTCGCTTAGCTCGCTATGCCCCAAGACGAGCGACAGATAAAGCTAGGCGCCTGCTTTCATGAAGGGACTGAATTCAGATCGCAGGGACTGATCACCCACAATTTTCCAGACTTTCAGGAACTAGTCAATAAGGCTTTGATCCTAGAAGATAAGCGCAAAGAGCTGGGTGAGAACCGTAAGCGCTTAATGACTAATCGGGTGGACGCCCAAACCATCTACGCTTGAGGATGTCACCACAAAGAATTTGCTAGATTCCAACCACCACCGTGAACAAGACATCAACCCTCGCGCCGCCGCCAATCGTAACTTTCAGACACCAAAGACAGGCAACAATGCACCAGGAGGGAATCAACAGTCTGCAGTGAAAAGATGCTATATATGCAATGAGCCAGGGCACTTTTCTAACAAGTGTCCACAGAAGGGAGGCATCACGCCAGTACGTTTCAACTTGGGAACAACACCTGCCAAGGCACCAACCTCGAGGAAATCGTGCGCAGTCAACTGAGCAACCCCGCAATCAACAAAGGCGTGGAAGGATCAACCACATCACCGCGGATGGAGCTCAGGAGGCTACGACGCCGATCGGGTAAGTTTCTCGTCAACTCGACTGCTACGCTTTGTTTGATTCGAGCTTCGTGATTCGCTCGCTTTCAAAGTTTTGCAACCAAGAATGGATTTAAAGTGGTGAATCTTAAGTGTGTGCTTTAGTCCAAGCCCCGTGATCTCGCGCTAAATCTAGCCTTGGGTGTTTGGGAGCTAAGTTGCTTATGGATGGGATAGAATTTCTAGCTTAATCTTATCTTAATAGATGCGCAATCCCTAGACGCCATCCTTGGAATGGATTGGCTGTCTAAGCATAAGGTCGTTTTGGATTGTGGTCAAGAATCGTAACTTTGAAGGCCCTAGTGGCAAGAAAGTTGAATTTCAAGCGACCGCACTCGAGATGGGCGCTAGTGGTCAACAGCAGAAAGCCATCAAGATGGAAGATGTGCCGAGTCGAGGATACCCGGATGTGTTTCAGAAGATCTACCCGGATTGCCACCGGACCGGATATCGAGTTTGTCATTGAATTAGCATCAGTGACAAAGACCGATATCAAAGAGACCATATCGGATGCCTACCGACGAGTTAGTGGAAATGAAGAAGCGATTGAGGAACCGCAAGAGAAAGGTTTCATTAGACCTAGTTCATCACCATGGGGAGCCCCGGTGTTGTTTGTTCGTAAAAAGGACAGAAGTCTTAGAATGTGCATCGATTATCGTGCACTGAATGAAGTAACGATCAAGAATAAGTATCCGCTGCCCGTGATCGATGACTTATTTGATCGCTTAAGAGGAGCCGGAGTTTTCCAAGATAGATCTTCGCTCGATACCATCGCTGAAGATCCGAGCGAGGATGTGCCTAAGACTGCTTACGCGATATGGACATTATGAGTTCACAAATCATGTCATTTGATTGATTTAATGCCCTGCATATTTCATGAACATGATGAATAAGGTTTTCATGGAATATTTGGATAAGTTCGTTGTAGTCTTTATAGACGATATCTTGGTTTACTCAAGACAGAGGAAGAGCATGCGTAATATCTAAGAATGGTTTTAGAGAGGTCATGAGAACATCACCTATATGCTAAGTTTAGCAAGTGTGAATTTTGGAAGGAAAAGTCGAATTTCTTGGTCATGTAATGACTACCAAAGGAGTGGCAATGACCCAAGCAAAGTGGACGCAGTTGTTGCATTGGGAGCAACCAAGTCCGTTATCCAGATTCGTAGTTTTCGGGAATGGCGGATATTACCGCGGTTCATAGAAGGATTCTCGACAATTGCTAAACCCCGACGCAGCTTGTTGAAGAAGGAAAAGAAGTTTGCATGGACGCCAGAGTGCGAGAGAAGCTTTATGGAATTAAAGAAGCGCTTAACGACAAATTTCGTATTAGTGTTACCGATGTGCGTAATGGATTTGATATTTATTGCGATGCTTCAAAGCAAGGCTTAGGATGCGTGTTAATGCAAGAAGGCAAAGTCGTTGCTTATGCGCCGAGACGCTTAAGACCGCATGAAGTGAACTACCCAACGATGATTTGGAGTTAGCAACCGAGTGCATGCTTTAAAGATATGGCGCCATTATCTCATAGGAAATAGATGTGAGATATATACGCACCATAAGAGCTCAAATACATATTCACTCAAGCAGATCTCAATATGAGACAAATAAGATGGCTAGAGCTAATTAAGGATTATAATGTGGAATTCATTATCATCCCGAAAGCCAATGTGGTAGCAGATGCTCGAGTCGAAGAGCCATAGCGCAAATACGCTAACAATGGAAGATCAACCAAAACTATGCAAGGAATTTCGAAACTAAGGTTGAAGTCGTTCAAAGGAATAATAATCAGACCGAAATAAAGCCAACACTGGAGGATCAGATTAGTGAAGGCCAGAAAGATGACGATAAAATTTCTAAGATCAAGGCTAAAAAGGAAGAAGACCTAGCCATAGATTTTGTCAAGGCCCCGAATTCGAGTTCGACTCATGCGGCTAGCAAATTAACTCTAACCAATCTTTAGCCACATTTGAAATCGATTAATAACTCCCGAGCATATCCTAAGCTGCCTCTTAGCAATATCCAAGCTTAACCAAAGTTTTTTGAGCTAGAAACTTCACCCTGAAAAATGTGGTTTCCATCAAAGTTTGGAGCCTCGTAATAGGAGATCCATAATGAATTAGGATGTGTATGTTAGTTGGTTACAAACTAGGAACTTTCCTCTTCAGTATGGTTGAGTTTTGGGTCCAATCCAAAAGCAAACACAAATTTTAAATATGGCTCAAAGATTGAATCCTGCGCTGAAATTTTGGGACTTAGCAAATGCGCCAACACAACACCATATAGCAGCACATAAAAAACTCCCTCAGCCCCAACCACTTCCCCATTCCTCATTTCCTCCCCATTTTTTTGCTTCTAACCCAAAGCAAGCAGGAGGCAAGCAAGAGGCCAGCTCCTCCCCTCCTCCTCCACGGCAGCTGCGCCTCCCTCCCTCCTGCAGCTCCTCTTCCTCCCCAAGGTGGCGCCTCCTCCTCCTCTTCCTCCCCATGGCTGCAAGCCCTAACTCCTCCCTCCTCTCCCCAAGCTCCCTCTACTCCTCCATTCCTAGGGTTCCAACATTTGGGTTTGAGGTAAGTGTGGGTAAGACTCCCATGAGCTTGATGATCCATTTGGGGGCTTAGGAAAGTAGGGATTTGGGTTTTGGTTGGGGAAAAAAATCAGTTTAGGGTTTGTGCATTGTTCTGAATTTTCGAGCAGAAAACTGTAGCTGCTGTGTTTCGTATTTTAGAGAAAGTTCCGAGCATCTCCTGCTAGTTTGGATGAAGAAGAAAACGTAGATAAATGCGTTACCTTTCATTTCCAACTGGAATCACTTGATTCCATTCATCCAACAGAAAGTTATGATGATTTTGGTACATGCTGCACTGAAATGCTGAAACTGTGAAAGTTGGAACTTGAGCTGTGGATTAAAATTAGTTAGAGGCCGAATTGGACTTATGTTTTGCCTGAGAAGTTGTAAGAAGTTTCGTGTAGATTGCCAAAACTGTCATCAATTGCTCAATTCCATTAAGTATAGCATTTGTTATGAGGAACTTAGTGCATGCTGTTCAGAAGTTCTGAAATTTTTGGACTTTGCAATTGCTCTTGGTTTGCGGGAAAACTGGGAATTCCTCGAGTAGTGAATGAGAAATCGGCCAAAACCAAGTTGTAGATATGTCTCTTAAGTTTTATTAGGGCTTGGAATCACTCAATTTGGTTAAGTGGTTAGGGAGTTGTGAGCAAATTAGTGCAGCTCTGTCCGGGAATGTTGCAAATATTCAGAGTGTTGTTTTTGTGAGTTTTTGGGCAAGTTAATGAATTGGGAAATCAGTGGGGTAGATGTATGTTTAGGTTTTGTTCTTATGTTCGTTTATAAATTGGAATCACTCAATTTCATGAAACCATGTGGAAGTTGTGCCTAAAATGGTGAAGTCTCGTTGAAGGGCTGAAATCTGTCCAAAATGTATTAGTGAAAGTTAGAGCTAGATTGGAATGGTGTAAAGCATATCAAAGTATTGTTTAGCTATTAATGCGTATTGTTAGCATTTTTTCTTTCCGCTTTGTTGTAGAATGCTTGCATTTTGGAATTGTGATGAATCTTTAATTTTATGCTTTCATTCCATATGCATGGCATGCATCTCACTCATTTGCATTCATTATAAACGTAGAGAACGAAACCGCGGGTTGATGTGGCCGTGGTCGGGAAGGCGTTGAGGGGCGTTTGTGGTTGAAACTCCTACAGGTTATTAAGGCAAGCACCTAAGCATATTTCCTCCTTATGTAATTGTATTTTTGAGAATAAATTACTTATGGGATGATTTAAGTTATGCATTAGGAGTTGAATTATGGATTGGTATTAGAACCTAATTGTTGCACATACACTCATTGATACTTGTTGAACACCTCCTTTGGAGCTAGTCTATGGGTAATTATATTGTGTCCATGCTTAGCTTGCTTAGATGTCGGTATGGGCCAAGTGGTGGATGGTTCCATCGCTTGAGAGTTGTTTACTTCACTATTGGGCTATAACGGTTGTGGTTAGAAAATGAAATGTGAAAATGAGACCAAGCGAGAAGGTTGGAATATTTGGGTGTGGAGACTCAAATGTGTAGTCTCGCTTTGTGTCGCTTGAGGACCGATCCATTGCTTGCCCTTTGATCGAGCACACTTTGTTGATCGCATGCCCGATCATGGTAAGGTAAGCCACCCTTTCATGGCATACTACTCGATGGGTCATGCCCTCATGCGGTTGGACGTGGTTGAGGGCGAGGTTTAGGCTCCTCGAGGGCCAAGTGAGGCTTGAGCCGCCGAGGGGTTGCTAGGTGCTCTGACCGCATGAAGATGGTTCGACGAGTAGGTATGGATGGGAGGAGGGTTGACATGAGTTCCTTTGTGGGATTCCCTGCTCGGTGATTGATGATCCCCGCAGGTGAGTAAACGATTCGAATTGCCGCGCTCGGATATGAGCACGCTTGTATCATCGCACATTCAAATGTAGTAATAACTTAAACTTGGAACTTGTGGGTACAATGATGGTTATGCTTGGTTCATATGTATACTTGCTTTACTTTAAGTGTTTAAACTTCAAAATTCAATCTAGTAGTAGGTGATGTTCATAATCGCTATAAAATTTGTAAGTTGAGTAGTTGAATGTGAATATGAATCAAAGTTAAGCTTTTAGGCACTTGTTACCTTAAGCTTTTTCCTTGCTACATCCAAATGCATATGTCTTCAAGTCGGTCATATATGGACCACGGTAAGTCTTGCAGTACCTTCAGACTCATGCTTCGCTTGTGGTTTTCAGTGAGGGCGATGCAGGTTGCGAGTTCTGTCCTTATTGCCTCTCGGTGGTCAAGCGGGCCCCGAATAGAGGCTATGCTCAATGATTAAACGCCCTAAGTGTTCAAAGGTGACACTTCCGAGATAGCATACTTTTGGTTTTATTTTGTGGTTGTGTATTCGTTTTGTTGTATAGTTATCCTTAAGCCTTGTTATGTGTAGTCTTCAAAATTTGGCTACTTCTATTGTTGAACCTTATTGTATTATGGTGCTCATCCCATGCTTAGTATTGTTGCTTCCTTTTGGTTATATTGTGGTTGTGTCATGATGGTTATGATATGTTCATGCTTTTTGTCTTATATTGTTAATTGTTTCTCCTGTCACTGTGTGGATGTCCTCTCTTTAGAGGCATCATGCCGATTTTTTGTGTGTAGATTTCGAGTCTAGGTAGTATCTCTTGTTTTGCCGGGTTTTGTCTTTGTGCCTTGGTTTTTAGTTGTTTTGTTGTGCTTCCGCTATGTGTCTGGATGTGGGGTTTGAGTTCGTTGTTCTTTGTGCAAATTGAATTGATATGGCATTGGAAACCAAGATGGGGATCCTGGCGAGTTTCGGTCGATATCGGGGAATACCGGATTGTTGTCGATTATTTGAGTGGCCTCACTGTTGTCTCACTTGGGCTTGGGTGCTAGCATTGCAGAGCCATCGGCGATCCGCTGCTAGCCTCCAAATCCAATGAGGACGACAGAGCATTCAAATAGCCGAGGACGGTCTGGGCGGCTCCTCTCAAGGCTGGTATCAGAGCAAGGTGCATAAAGACGAACCCTAAACTTGACAACCACTTAGGTGTTTGGGTGTGGTATACTTAACCTCATAGTAGTAATTAGTGCTATGTTACCCGCCCTATATCTATAGTTTGGGTTGTGTAGGCTGAATGGTGAGTGTGGGAGAAACGATCACGTTGGAATCGTGCATTTCATGCCATGCATGTAAGATCTCTCACATACCATGCACGCATATGTCTTGCCATGTCATATTGCATCATGATCTATGCTTTTATGTATGTAGGATTTGTAGAAATTCCTTTGTTTTGTGTTGTTGTCTAGATCATGTTTTTTTTTTTTTTGCCAAGTTTAAGAACCTATCCCTTCTTTGTGGAGTCCAATTCTTGTCGCTTGACCTTGGTTGGCAACAGGATGAGGACCCGTGGAGGTGCGGAGGTGATGATGGTGTGGGAGATCGCAACCCCACGATGGCGACCCGCCTCCACCCAACCTCTTGGATGTGTCACGAGGTCCGAGCAGAATCGGCTGGCAACCAACCGGATCCTTGAGATGCTTGTTCGTAATCGCTCCTCGAGGTGGCCGCTAAGGGCGAGACCGACCCAACGGTTATCCGGATTTCTTGCATACACACCACCTACCTTCTCTCGCGCCAATGAGCCACTAGAGGCCGACGATTGGTTGCGGACTATTGAGCGTAAGTTTGCTCTCATTCGCCGCGAAGACCATGAGAAGGCACTCTTCACGCTCAACAACTTCGTGGTCCCACTGGTGCTTGGTGGGCCAACTTTCTGTCATGCACCGCCGGTCACCAGTGTCATGGGCGAGTTTCGTGAGGCCTTTCGGCCTATCATATCCCGAAGGGGCTCATGGACATCAAGAGGCAGGAGTTCCTTTCCCTTAGCGCTTGAACAAGCTGATGGACTACTCGCGAGTTCAACTACTTGGCTCAAGATGCACCTAAGAGGTAAACATCGACTGTAAGAAGCAAGATCGCTTCATGAATGGGCCGACACCAAGATGCAAGATAAGCTATCCGTGCGATTTCCGATTTTAATACCTTGGTGAGTCGGGCAATCACAAGTGGAGCACAAGATGAAGAAGCACCAGAAGAAAAGAAGCGAAGCGGGTGCATGGCCAGCAGTGGCGCTCACGTGCTCGAGCCGCCCTCCTTCCTCCACATAGGGCACCGCTCCCGAACCTCCCCTACCGGCCGGGATGGCCCGGCCTCATCTGTTGCTCCCGGCCTCCACACCACCGCCGGAGTGAGAGTAGAGGCGAACTCCGGTCGTGCCCGTGCTACAATTGTGGGCGCGGGACACTTCATCGTGGATTGCCCTTTTCCAAAACGGGCAACAACTTTAACGCCCAAGGCCTCAAGGCTCTACCGCACCGCCTCCACGCCCCATCGAATGCGCCTGTGTCGGCATGGTCGAGTCAACTACACCAACGCCGAGGAGATTCCTGAGGTGACCAGTGTTGACGAGTATGTTATGCATTGATGGGCATGTCGCTAGGGTTTTATTTGACTCGGGGCTTCACATTCTTTTATCCGCAATGATTTTGCTATGCATCATAAAATGAGAGTGAGTTGCAAAGAACACCTCTTTCCTCATTGAAGCACCGGTTCAAAAATTGTCGCTAATCAAGTAGTTCGAGAAGCATCTATGTTAATCCAAGGGATTCCATTCTTTGTCAACTTACTGCTCCTCGATCTTGGTGGGATGGATGTTATCTTGGGCATGAATTGGCTAACAAGGCAGAAGGCCATTCTTTGTTCTCATCGCTCCATCTCGCTCAAGGAACCGAAGGGCGGCCGGTTAACTCTACTTCTCGATGATGGCAAGGCCACTCTTTGCTCCTTGAATGGTGCTGAAATTGCAGAGTTAGAGTCCATTCCCGTGGTTTCTGAATACCCGGATGTGTTCCCAGCGGAATTGCCGGGGATGCCGCCCGATCGAGATATTGAGTTCGTAGTTGAGCTTCACCGGATCGCCCAGCTTCAAGCAACCCTATCGAATGCCGCCAAATGAGTTGGCGTAATTGAAGAAGCAATTAAAGGAACTGATGGACAAGGGATTCATTCGCCGAGCTCCTCACCTTGGGGCTCGCTTTCTCTCTTCGTGACCAAGAAGGACGGTTCTCTTCGCTTGTGTGTTGATTATCGCCCTTGAACGCAATCACCATAAAGAACAAGTACCCCTTCCTGATAGACATCCTCTTTGATCAACTTGTCGTGCATGGGTATTCTCCAAGATTGATTTGAGGCTCGGTATCATCGATCAAGATTCGAGCGTAAGATATCCCAAGACAAGATTCTCCACTGTTATGGCTTGTATGAGTATACCGTCATGTCGCTCGGATTGACGAATGCACCGATACTTCACGCACCTTATGAATTCCATCTTCATAGAGGAACTTGACTCTTTCGTGGTCATCTTCATTGACGACATCCTCATCTACTCAAAAAATGAAGAAGAGCATGCAAAGCATCTTCACATCATTCTCGGGAGGCTTTGGGAACATCGCCTTTATGCCAAATTCAGTAAGTGCGAGTTTTGGCTGAAGGAGGTATCATTCTTAGGACATGTCCTCTCCAAGCAAGGTGTTGCTGTCGACCCAAGTAAAGTGCAAGATGTCCTCCAGTGGGAGCAGCCCAAAACTGTCACAGAGATCCGCAGTTTTCTTGGGCTTGCAGGCTATTATCGCCGATTCATTAAAGACTTCTCAAAGATTGCCAAACCCATGACCGAGCTACTGAAGAAGGGTGCTGAATTCAAATGGTCAGCGGGCTGTGAGCAAGCATTTCAGACCTTGAAACAACGCCTTACTACCGCTCCTGTCCTCACGCAACCCGATATTCACAAGACATTCGATGTCTATTGCGATGCATCAGGTATCGGCCTTGGCTGTGTGCTTATGCAAGAAAGCCGGGTTGTCGCCTATGCATCTCGGCAATTGAAACGCCATGAAGAGCACTACCCAACTCATGATTTAGAGCTTGTCATGGTGGTCCATGCTTTAAAAATTTGGCGCCACTATCTTCTTGGGAACAAGTGCAACATTTATACCGATCACAAGAGTCTCAAGTACATCTTCACTCAGCAGATTTGAATATGAGGCAAAGAAGGTGGCTTGAACTAATCAAAGATTACAATTTGGAAGTGCACTATCACCCGAAAAGCCAATGTGGTGGTGATGCATTGAGTCGCAAGGCCCAATGCAATTGTCTTACTCTTCAACCCCAAGTGCCACTCTGCATGCGTAATTACGTAAGCTCAAAGATAGAGATGGTTTAATCTAGAGTTGAATTCCACGCTCACCGGATCAGATTAGAGAGGTACAAAGAGGGACAAGGGCGTTGTTCGAATTTGCGGCAACCTCAATGCCGACCCACTACTAGTTTCCATCTTGATGACCGTGGAACTTTATGGTTTAGCGAGCGCCTAGTCGTCCCAAAGGACCAAGAATTGAGAAGAAAGATTCTCGATGAAGCCCACAACTCCTTACTCACAATCCATCCCGGCAAGAATAAAATGTATCAAGACTTGAAGCAACGGTTTTGGTGGACTCGCATGAAGCGTGAGATTGCTCGCTATGTGTCCGAATGTGATGTTTGCAAAGGGTGAAGGCCGAACACCTTAGGCCGGTGGCACTCTTCACCGCTACCCATTCCAAGTTGGAAGTGGAAGACATTGGCATGGATTTCATCACCGGATCGCCAACGACTTCTTCGGTCATGACTCGATATGGGTTATAGTCGATCGGTTGACAAAGTCCGCACATTTCCTAGTCGTTCGCACCACCTATCGAGCCATGAGGTATGCGGAGTTGTACATATCTCGAATTGTATGTCTTCATGGAGTGCCAAAGCGGATAGTTTCAGATCAAGGCTGCCTCCGTATTCCCTTTGAACAACTCGATGCGATGAACTCAAGTTCTCACGGATCTGTTTTACCAAGAGTATCCTATTCGAGTTTTGGATGAAGTCAACGTAAGACCCAAGTAAAACTCTAAAATTCTATAAAGTTCAAGGAGCAATCACACCAAGATGAAGCCACATGGGAGAGGGAAGACCGCTTGAAAACCGAGTATCCCGAATTCTTCCATAACATGTAAGTGCTACCATCCAATCTCTTCGCAATTAAAGCCGTGTCAATTGTATGTGGTGTGTTGTTCAGATGGACTCTATCCATCCATTCTTCATTTTCAATCTCGGCGTAGATTCTTTTATGGGGAGGATTTGTCAAGGCCCCGAATTCGAGTTCGACTTATGCGGCTAGCAAATTAACTCTAACCAATCTTTAGCCACATTTGAAATCGATTAATAACTCCCGAGCATATCCTAAGCTGCCGCTAGCAATATCCAAGCTTAACCAAAGTTTTTGAGCTAGAAACTTCACCCTGAAAAATGTGGTTTCCATCAAAGTTTGGAGCCTCGAATAGGAGATCCATAATGAATTAGGATGTGTATGTTAGTTGGTTACAAACTAGGAACTTTCCTCTTCAAGATGGTTGAGTTTTGGGTCCAATCCAAAAGCAAACACAAATTTTAAATATGGCTCAAAGATTGAATCCTGCGCTGAAATTTTGGGACTTAGCAAATGCGCCAACACAACACCATATAGCAGCACATAAAAACTCCTCAGCCCCAACCACTTCCCCATTCCTCATTTCCTCCCCATTTTTTTGCTTCTAACCCAAAGCAAGCAGGAGGCAAGCAAGAGGCCAGCTCCTCCCTCCTCCTCCACGGCAGCTGCGCCTCCCCCCCTCCTGCAGCTCCTCTTCCTCCCCAAGGTGGCGCCTCCTCCCTCCTCTTCCTCCCCATGGCTGCAAGCCCTAACTCCTCCCTCCTCTCCCAAGCTCCCTCTACTCCTCCATTCCTAGGGTTCCAACATTTGGGTTTGAGGTAAGTGTGGGTAAGACTCCCATGAGCTTGATGATCCATTTGGGGGCTTAGGAAAGTAGGGATTTGGGTTTTGGTTGGGGAAAAAAATCAGTTTAGGGTTTGTGCATTGTTCTGAATTTTCGAGCAGAAAACTGTAGCTGCTGTGTTTCGTATTTTAGAGAAAGTTCCGAGCCTCTCCTGCTAGTTTGGATGAAGAAGAAAACGTAGATAAATGAGTTACCTTTCATTTCCAACTGGAATCACTTGATTCCATTCATCCAACAGAAAGTTATGATGATTTTGGTACATGCTGCACTGAAATGCTGAAACTGTGAAAGTTGGAACTTGAGCTGTGGATTAAAATTAGTTAGAGGCCGAATTGGACTTATGTTTTGCCTGAGAAGTTGTAAGAAGTTTCGTGTAGATTGCCAAAACTGTCATCAATTGCTCAATTCCATTAAGTATAGCATTTGTTATGACGAACTTAGTGCATGCTGTTCAGAAGTTCTGAAATTTTTGGACTTTGCAATTGCTCTCGGTTTGCGGTAAAACTGGGAATTCCTCGAGTAGTGAATGAGAAATCGGCCAAAACCAAGTTGTAGATATGTCTCTTAAGTTTTATTAGGGCTTGGAATCACTCAATTTGGTTAAGTGGTTAGGGAGTTGTGAGCAAATTAGTGCAGCTCTGTCCGGGAATGTTGCAAATATTCAGAGTGTTGTTTTTGTGAGTTTTTGGGCAAGTTAATGAATTGGGAAATCAGTGGGGTAGATGTATGTTTAGGTTTTGTTCTTATGTTCGTTTATAAATTGGAATCACTCAATTTCATGAAACCATGTGGAAGTTGTGCCTAAAATGGTGAAGTCTCGTTGGAAGGGCTGAAATCTGTCCAAAATGTATTAGTGAAAGTTAGAGTTAGATTGGAATGGTGTAAAGCATATCAAAGTATTGTTTAGCTATTAATGCGTATTGTTAGTATTTTTCTTTCCGCTTTGTTGTAGAATGCTTGCATTTTGGAATTGTGATGAATCTTTAATTTTATGCTTTCATTCCATATGCATGGCATGCATCTCACTCATTTGCATTCATTATAAACGTAGAGAACGAAACCGCGCGGTTGACGTGGCTGTGGTCGGGAAGGCGTTGAGGGCGCCAGTGGTTGAAACTCCGCAGAAGCACAAGGCAAGCACCTAAGCATATTTCCTCCTTATGTAATTGTATTTTTGAGAATAAATTACTTATGGGATGATTTAAGTTATGCATTAGGAGTTGAATTATGGATTGGTATTAGAACCTAATTGTTGCACATACACTCATTGATACTTGTTGAACACCTCCTTTGGAGCTAGTCTATGGGTAATTATATTGTGTCCATGCTTAGCTTGCTTAGATGTCGGTATGGGCCAAGTGGTGGATGGTTCCATCGCTTGAGAGTTGTTTACTTCACTATTGGGCTATAACGGTTGTGGTTAGAAAATGAAATGTGAAAATGAGACCGGGCGAGAAGGTTGGAATATTTGGGTGTGGAGACTCAAATGTGTAGTCTCACCTGTGTCGGTTGAGGACCGATCCGCTGTTTGCCCTTTGATCGAGCACACTTTGTTGATCGCATGCCTGATCATGGTAAGGTAAGCCACCCTTTCATGGCATACTACTCGATGGGTCATGCCCTCATGCGGTTGGACGTGGTTGAGGGCGAGGCTTAGGCTCCTCGAGGACCAAGTGAGGCTTGAGCCGCTCGAGGGGTTGCTAGGTGCTCGGACCGCATGAAGATGGTTCGACGAGTAGGTATGGATGGGAGGAGGGTTGACATGAGTTCCTTTGTGGGATTCCTATCGTGTGATTGATGATCCCCTGCAGGGTGAGTAAACGATTCGAATTGCCGCGCTCTCGGATATGAGCACGCTTGTATCATCGCACATTCAGCGTAGTAATAACTTAAACTTGGAACTTGTGGGTACAATGATGGTTATGCTTGGTTCATATGTATACTTGCTTTACTTTAAGTGTTTAAACTTCAAAATTCAATCTAGTAGTAGGTGCTGTTCATAACTATAAAATTTGTAAGTTGAGTAGTTGAATGTGAATATGAATCAAAGTTAAGCTTTTAGGCACTTGTTACCTTAAGCTTTTTCCTTGCTACATCCAAATGCATATGTCTTCAAGTCGGTCATATATGGACCACGGTAAGTCTTATGCAGTACCTTCAGACTCATGCTTCGCTTGTGGTTTTCAGTGAGGGCGATGCAGTTGCGAGTTCTGTCCTTATCGCCTCTCTGGTCCAAGGGCCCCGAATAGAGGCTATGCTCAATGATTTGAAACGCCCTAAGTGTTCAAAGGTGACACTTCCGAGATAGCATACTTTTGGTTTTATTTTGTGGTTGTGTATTCGCTTTGTTGTATAGTTATCCTTAAGCCATGTTATGTGTAGTCTTCAAAATTTGGCTACTTCTATTGTTGAACCTTATTGTATTATGGTGCTCATCCCATGCTTAGTATTGTTGCTTCCTTTTGGTTATATTGTGGTTGTGTCATGATGGTTATGATATGTTCATGCTTTTGTCTTATATTGTTAATTGTTTCTCCTGTCACTGTGTGGATGTCCTCTCTTTAGAGGCATCATGCCGATTTTTTTGTGTGTAGATTTCCAGTCTAGGTAGTATCTCTTGTTTTGCCGGTTTTGTCTTTGTGCCTTGGTTTTTAGTTGTTTTGTTGTGCTTCCGCTATGCGTGTCTGGATGTGGGTTTGAGTTCGTTGCCCCTTTGTGCAAATTGAATTGATATGGCATTGGAAACCAAGATGGGATCCTGGCGAGTTTCGGTCGACATCGGGGAATACCGGATTGTTGTCGATTATTTGAGTGGCCTCACCGTTGTCTCACTTGGGCTTGGGTGCTAGCATTGAGAGAGCCATCGGCGATCCGCTGCTAGCCTCCAAATCCAATGAGGACGACAGAGCATTCAAATAGCCGAGGACGGTCTCAAGGGCTCCTCTGATTTCACTGATGAGCAAGGAACCATGTTTTTCAAAGGCCAATTTGTGTACCGGATAAAAGGGAACTAAAACAATGATTCTTGAGGAAGCTCACGATTCAAGTACTCGATTCATCCAGAAGTGCTAAGATGTACCAGATTTGAAAGAGAGATTTTGGTGGCCTAACATGAAGCGTGAAGTAGCCGAGCATGTTGCTTTATGCGACGATGTCGAGGGTAAAGCTATGCATCAAAGACCACCGTTTGTTGCAGCCATTGAAAATTCCGGAATGGAAGTGGAGGAAATCGAATGGACTTTATCACCGGTTTACCTAAACTCGTAGAGGGTACGATTCCATTTGGTTATTGTGGATCGCCTAACCAAGGTCGCCCATTTTATCCCGTGAAGACCACCTACTCCGAGATCGCTTAGCGAGTTGTACATGTCAAGGATTGTATGCTTGCATGGAGTGCCCAAGAAGATTGTGTCGCATGAGGTACCCAATTTACCTCGAGATTTTGGAACAAGTTGCATGAAGCAATGGGGACTCGTCAAATTTTAGTACAAGATATCACCCGCATGATGGTCGACGGAAAGAGTAAATCGATTTTAGAGGGTATGTTGAGAGCTTGTGCTTTAGCTTATGCTACATCTTGGGATAAAAGTTTGCCATATGCAGAGTTCGGGCATAATAATAGTTATCAAGCTAGCCTACGATGTCACCGTCGAGGCATTGTATGGGCGTGCTTGTCGTACTCCATTAAATTGGAACGAGACAGAGAACGCTTGGTTTTTGGGCCGATATTCTCGAGGAAGCCAAAGTCAAGTCGCAATGATCGAGAGAGGTTGAAGATAGCACACCAAGACGTAAGAGTTACGCAGATAACCGTCGCCGAGATTTGAGTTTTGAACCGTAAAATCATGTGTATCTCGTGGTTACCCTCTTAAGGGCGCTAAAAGATTTCACGTTAAGGGAAGCTTGCACCAAGATATGTGGGTCCATTCAAGATTCCGAGCCACGAGGAGAGGTAGCTTATCGCTAGAATTGCCTCACCCTTGGCAGAGTGCAGGATGTATTCCATGTGTTGCGCTTAAGAAGTGTCTCAGAGTGCCAACAGAGCAAACCCCGTTGGATGCAATAGAGTCACAAGAAGATTTGACTTACAAAGAGCAACCAATGTAATTTTGATGTTATGGAGCGCAAGACCGTAAACAAGTCTATTCGCTTTGCAGAGTTCAAGGAGCAATCATTCAAAGTGAAGCCACTTGGGAGCGAGAAGAAGATTTGAAGTCGAATTCCTAACCTATTCTCTAGTAGCCCTAAATCTCTGTCGAGATTCTCATATGGGGAGGTTTGTAACATCCCAAAATTTTGGCTTAATTAAGTTTTTATTGCTTAAATGTGCATTTATGATTTTCTGAATTTATTTGGATTTTTCTCGATTTATTTGAATTAATTCAAATCAAGTTTATTGCCTTTTATTCAAATCTATTTAAATCTGTGCAAAGTTAAAATAAAGTTTTGCCAAAAATATTTTATTTGAGTCCAGAATGTCTCAAAGTATTTTTGAGAATTTTCTGGGATTTTTCCTGATTATTTATATGCCTAAAATCAATTAAGTGAATTTCTAGAATTATTTAAATTAATAAAGTTCTAAAAATCTTCGGAATAGTATTGGGCCGAAGCCCAATACTGTGCGCTTGAGGCCTGCTTCGGCGGGCCCACCCGCCCGTGAACCTCTCGGGGAAAACCCTAGATCAAGAGTCGTCAGGCGCGATCCAACGATTCAGCAAGGCCGCGCGTGCGCTTTTTGTCTTGGCCGCCGATCGTGGACACGCGCCGCATCGCCGCTCTTCGCTCCGATGCGAACTCGAGTCCGCCGCCAGAACGACTCGGACTTCCCGCCGTAGGGCTCGAACGCCGAGGCTATAAAGGAGAGGGTACTCGCCGAGGTTCCTCGTGAGCACCGCGTGTTTTGGTCGGGCCCGCTAGCGAGGAACGCCGTGGTGAGCGCAAGGAAGCTCGCCGGAGTTGAAGTCTGCAGCCGCCGCGTTTTTGCCTTGGATCATCGCCGATCGGTGGTCTTTCGATGCCTTGGTTCCGCATTCGAGCTCGCCGAGGTGCACCGCTGGCTACGCCACTTCTTCACGCCGGACACGCCAAACGCCGCGCCAAGCTTCTTCTTCGCTCCGGTGGATCTTCGCCGCCGCTTGCCGTGAGCTTCGGTGAGTTCGTGGCCGTGGATCTTGGACCGAGGGCGCCGATTTCGCCGCGTGGAGCGCGTGGTCGATAAGCCACGCCGCCGCCAAGCGTAAGCCGCTTGGACGCGATGGAAGGCCCAGATCGCGCCGCTATCGAGCCAATCGATGAGGCCGCGTGGCACGCGGAGCCCAAGAGACGGAGCCGAGTCCACTGTGGTCGGCGCCGCCGTGGACCCATCCATAGACCGAGGCCACGTGGCGAAAGATCTCGTTCGCTAGATCAAGGGTCGACGCCACGCCGACGCCATGCTTGCGCTATAAAGGTATTTTCAATTGGAAAATAATCCGATTGAAATTGTGGTGATGACGCCATCATGAGGTCACGCCGACGTCATAAATCGCTTTTTCAGCTTAAAAGTAAATCTGTTAAATTCGATTTTCTGATTTTCTGTATTTTCAGTATTTATTTCAAACTTCAAAAGGCTATATCTTTTGCATCTTAACTCGGATTTGAGTGATTCAAATTTCTAAAAATTTGTAAAATTAAGATCTATTTAATGGTGAATTTTATTTGATTTTTGGAGTTCATTTGCTCTCTGTTTTGGTATTTATTTGCTTTTCTCCTTCGGTACGCGTAGACGTTGAATTGTGCGACGCTTCGAGGAAGATCCAAAGAACTCAAGAGCAAGTTCCGAACCAGATCAGACCTATTCCAAGGCAAGTTGTGCTTTGATCATGTTGAACCCATGTTTATAAAATTGATATGTTTGTTTTACCCTATTGCATATATTTCAAATATACAATTGTTTTAAATTAGATTGGGTTTAGCTAATATACCAGATTGATCTACACCCTACCTTGTCATTGTATGCCATGATCCATTGTCACCCTAGATTGGTTAAATATAGTTGGTTAATAATTATAATCAACATTGGAGGATTAGTTCGTATTAGTTGCTTAGCCTTGCCACGCCATCACATGTATTGGAATCATTGATAATTAATCTTGATTAATGGAATATGGAACAATGTTATGAACTTGTGTGTCATGTGGGATCACACGATAAGATTGAGTTGTTGTGGCGAGTCATGTCACGCAACGATGTTGAATTGTTGATGGCACGTGGTGCTTGGTAATCAACTGGGTGATAATAATTTGATTGGGGCAAGTGACAAGGGCGAGGATGCTAAGGTGGGCCCGATGGGCGAGGGTATGTGGATGTCTTGCCTTGATCACACTAAGGACTTAACCTTGCAAGCCTTTGACTGAGTCTATCGTGCAACCACATGTCCGTATGGGCCACCTTAGCCGAGTAATTTGCAATGTCTTGATTTTGGTACTATCGTGGTCGGTGTGAGTTCCCGAGTTATGGTGTAATTCACATGACGCAAGAGAGGGACCCCGTTATGGTTTTCGCACCCACCGTGTTGAAACCTTAGCGGTAGTATCCGGTTAAGCCAAAGACATTGTAAAGGCTTTGTTATAATCACTCGCCTTGGTGGTGTTTGGTTGTATCACGTGGGTAAAGTGCATAACCTCTGCAGAGTGTGAAACTATTCGGATAGCCGTGTCATGGTATTGAGCAATGCTCGGAATTACGCTTAAGGGTTAGTTAATTAATTGGACAACATGGTTGGGATGGCGGAATGCCAAATGGAAGATGAATTTGACTTAGGATTGGAAACTTGGTTTACTTGAGAAATACTCGAATTTATTTACTATTGTTATTTGTTTTACGCTTTTATACATCTATTTATCAGATTTGTTCATAAATGTCGCTTATTGCAAAATAACCATGATAGCCTATCCATTGGAATAAGCCTTACATATAGATACATAGAATTGCATTCTGTGCACAACTTGTTGAGTGCTTAAGTACTCACCCTTGCCAAACAACAATAATCAACAGTTGAAGAATCTACACCTGTGTTGGAAGAAGAAGTCCAGGAAGACACGAGTCATTAGGGTCCGAGCCTTGTCGGTTGCATGTGGTGAACTGATGAGCTATCTACGTTTTCTTCTTTCCGCTGCTTAATTACTAGTTTATATTTCCAGTCTTGCCCTGTGTGGCTTAATAATGTAAGTTGGTCATAAGATCATACCTTTAGATATATCAATGAATGAACTATTATTCTATTATCGTTGTGGATGATGTGATATGTACCAATGTTGAGCTGTGTGCACTAGCGTTGATCCTGGGACTAGTGCGGTAAACACAGTGGGTTCGAATCAGTGGATTCGGGTCCTCACAGACACCACCTGGGTTTAGGTTCCACCGGCTTCCGTATTTGACCAGCCAAATCTTCTTGATTAGAATTGGGCTCATGTATCTTGAGTTGGTTCTTGATCTTGCTCTCGAATTGGCCCAGATAGCTTATCTCTAGCCGATTGTCTTGGCCAATCCTCTTGGGGATAATGCTCCATCGGGCAGGTGTATGGTGATGGCAACGCTACTCCTCTTTCCCAGCAAAAGTGCCAAAAGGGACACCTTCTATGTGCCCTCTCCACATTCTCGGTGCGGTACAAGTTATCTGACCGGCGAGCCTTATACCGTGGTCGGCTATTCATCCTCTCGTATTTCTCCATTAATTGTAAAAATGTTGGTCCTGACCTTTTCGCTGGCTGCCTTAATGGAGACTTTTCTGCTTTGTACCATTTACCTACCTGAGGATTCCCCTTGGGTTTGATGGTTCTTGAATTTTTTCCTTCACGATCGGCTTCTATTTGTAAAGAGCCGATTGTAATCTTCAGTGTTTGATCGCCGTTCGGACTTGATTGGATGTTGACTTGTCGATCCCTTTTCTGCTCGTCATGCATCGGCTCTTTCCTTTAGCCGAACACCGCACTATGTTGATGGGAAACGGATCAACATCAACTTGCATGGTCGGCTCATCGAAAAAACTTCAACCGACCATCCTCAATAGCGCATTGCATCCGCTGACTAAGATATTGCGCCATTAGTGTTATGCGAATAAGAATGATGCCACTTGCAAGACTGCATTTCTTGATCTCATCGCGCGGCGGATCACATGCCCTCTAGCAATCGATTATCTTTTCTTGCGTATAAATCAAAAATACGATAGCACTTAGAAACATCGAAGAGTACTTAACCTCCGACTTGTTCCTAGTCGGCTTAAGCCAAGAAATGTACTAAGGACTTTTGGATCCTTTTACCCATTCACCTATGTTTATTTCGCTTCTTCGCCTTTTCGATGAGTCACTTGGACAATACTCAACCATATTGACCTTAGCCTTGTCCTTTCTTTGTTATTGCTATTTTTAAATCTGTCTTTGAACACTTTATTATCGCTGAATCGGCTTTCTTGAGCCGATACGCGATACAATAAGTGGCTAAGGTCGGTGAATTCTTGTCCTCCGAATTTCTCCTAAGCGGCGGAATCAAACCTTGAAATGCTAAATCGCAAGTTGGTTGTCGTGCAATGTGACACTAAAACACCGATTCCTAATTTCTAAATCTTTTGACGTAATCCATACCGATTCCCAAACTTTTGGCGAAAGAACTTAGATCCAAATCTCGAGCTCCAAACCGCTCAAAAGAAGTATTCATGAAATCGGCTTTCCAAATCGCTCCATAAATGGACCGACCGAGGCAAGCAAGTGAACCAAGTAAACGCCGCCCTGCATGAGACAACGGAATAGTCTAATTTAAGCCTGTCGGATCGGGCCGCTTCACCGCATTGCGCGATAAAGCGCCCAACGTGTTCCGTGGTGGTGATAGAATCATCCCGCAGAATTTGGCGAAGTCCGAACTCAAATTATGAGGGTAGGGATGCGATCTATGTAATCGGATACGGCTTTCTATAGCCGATAACCTTCCTTTGGTTGTATGCCGAATTGGTCCTCAAAACGGCAGAGATCTGATCGGCCCAATTAGCATTATCGGCCATAGCAGGCCCTTGATAATATCTGTCATAATCGACGTTCGGCCCCCCGAGTGCGAGCTCGGGTTGCCAATTACGCTGTCCTCACGCAGACGCGATCATACCGCCGTGCCGATTACGCTCGATTTGAGGTTCCGGCACTGGGACAAACGGTTCTGAGTATGTTACTACCCTGTGTGGACCTGGGTTCCTAAGTAGGGTAGGTTCTTGTGGGAATCTATCGGAGCCAATCGGCTGTGAAACCGATTGGGGAAAAGCATAGAACGGAGCCGACGGCGCAAATTGGTCGATGCGCCTAAATTAGCGAATACGGTAGTAGGAGTGATAATGACTTACTCCACTTGACCGAGGGTCCCTAGGCAATATGATCGTGGGTTGTGTGGGCATCATGGTGGGGGGTGAAGTTACAGCCGATGGTTTAAGATCGGCCATTGTGCTCTTCGTGTTTTGTGCTACTGAAAAAACAGGGTAATTGGGCAGAGTTTACAATGGATCAAGCAGACTTCCTGACGAGGCTAACTCTTGGGCTATAGATTTGACGCTATTCGCTATCATCGGCTTAAGGGTTGTCACGAGAGCCGATGATTGGTTTATTAAAGCGTGGTGCACAGACTGATTAATCATAGCCGATAATTCAGCTTGAGCAGCAGATATCGGCTTACTCGCTCGTTACACCCGCATCTCCTGTATGCTGACCGCCGGCAGGCGGATTTTTGAGTGACGCCACGTCTGGTTTTTTGATAACAGCTTAGCATCATCTCTTCTAGCGCAGCCTTCCGAGCCTCAATTTCTTGACGTTGTTCCGCGGTCAAATCGTCCATTGTTGGGACGATTATGGCTTCTGCGTTTAGATCTGATGGTGGAATCGACTTTCCTGATGAAGACATTGTCCCACCGGGCGTGCCAAGAGTGTGTTGACGCCAAAAACTTGAAGTAGGGTTTCGACAAAGAAGACACCGCATTTAACACCTAGTTCAAGAGCGCGCTACCGATTTGACTCAGAATCGACAAGGTAAAAAATATGAAATTCACTCAAAAGCCGATCGTAATGATCAATCGGCTTAGACTTAATCAGCTTGAAGCCGATCAAGATCGAGGTAACAAGCTAAATCTAATTAGCCGATTAAGGCTAATCAAAGGATAAAGGTAGATCGATTCTGAAGATGGCGATGCGCAACAAAATCAGAACAAATCAAACCTAGGGTGTAATTGACGAAGATCAACAATCGGCGATGCGCAACTTTATTGATCAAGATCGATTATAGAGACTAAATTACAAAAGCTACTCCTAGTCGACAGGAAGGAAGAAAGTAAAAGCTGGTTGATTGTATTGTGTTGATGTTGTTTGCAATTTGCTTTGACCCTTCTTTTATACCCTCCTGTCGATAGTGTCCTATTACAGCACGTTTCAAGTCCTGATCCGTATCGGCCTTATCTCGGACGGTTGTTTTTCTTTTAAAAATCTTTGCAGTTGCCAAAATATCTCCAAACCTTTCCATCCTGTCTGTTAGTTCCGTATCTTTGACTTTATTGCCGATTTTGATTAAACTTGCCAAATTTTGGTGCAAAGAGGATCACATCAAACGCATATAAATTCCCATCTTCAGTTGCTTCTCGAATTCACCCCAGTCTGTTCCTTACAAAACACTGTTTGGATATTGACTTCTTGAGACATTCACAAGTCGGCACTAGCTAATATCAATGAGTGATTTTATCACTTTAATAATAAAGATGGCCCAATAAAGCAAAGTAAAACCTTTCCATAATCCGTTCATTCGAAACTCAAGAAACCAACAACAACTACTGGAAAATAAGGAGAAATAATAAATATAACATTAGATTCTCATGGACATTGTAACATCCCAATTTTTGGCTTTTATTAATTTAATATTGATATTTCTCCATTTTGTGAGTTTTGGGAATTAGTGGAATTTATTTGAATTTTATATAAACTTTGACAAAAATATTTTATTTGAGTTCTATATGTCTCAAAATATTTTTAAAAGTTTTTATAGAATTGTTTTGATAGTTTTTCAATTTTATTTTGCTTTGTTTATTTTTTGAAATTATTTTAAATAAGAAAATTTTAAAATGTCAGTATAGTGTTTGTACCGAAACCCAAATGGGCCTCCTAGCCGAATCCATCGCACTGGCCCAGTCCAACCCACTTAGCCCATCAGCTGAGGAAACCATAGATCGTGGATCGTTGATTTCCATGGAAACGGTCAAGATTGATTCGGGGGTTCAAGTGGATCATGGTGAGTGGCTGAGATTTAGCGGAATGGATGGAAACTCTAGCGGATCATGACCGTTGGATTTTAGTGAGTGATCCGGATTGGTTTGCATCTGAGCGCATCGTGTCCATCCGTCACGGCACGTGGATGGCCGGAGGTCTTCGTCTCCAAGGCGAGCTCGGAGCAGAGGCACCGTGTCCGCCATGCCATGGCTTCCACCTCCATCTCGTGTATGTCTTCACCTCTCGGTGCGATATGAGACGAGAACCCGATGCGCCAGGTTTCTCTCATCACGAACCCTAGGACAATCAGTCGAGATTCGCCGTGGTTCACCCGCAATCCAAGGTTTCTTGCATCACGCCGCTGTGAGGAAAAGTCATCGATTCGCCTTCGAAAACGCCTATTGGAGCTCATCGCCGGTCTTATCAGCTTCTTCTCTTCGAGGGCTGTCTGTTGCGCGCTTTGGATTGACTGGAGGATCGTCGGAGAGCCGAGTTGCCGAGAACCCTAGAGAGCGGAGTTTATCGCCGTCGCTGGTGATGTCTCAGTTCACCAGGGAGCAAGGTTATCGTGTCATCGGATTCGCGAAGCTGAGCTCTACTTGAAGGTGACCTCGCTGGCCACCGGCGATGACCATAGGTCCTTGTGCCCGGTGAGCCGACGTGGCTGTCCTTTCGAATGACGCATGGCGGCCACGTGAGCACCATGTCAGCCCTAGATGCGTGTGTGTCGCTTGCATGGCACGGGTGTTGGCAAGGCTGAGTCAGTGTTGGGTGGCCCACATTTCAGTCGGTGGGGTTTGGTGGACCGATGGGATCTGGTGGACCTGGTCCATAAATTGTTGGGCGAACATGTTGGATAGATAGGATTTTCTTATTTATTTTAATTCCATGGAAATATGGTTTCTGTCAACATGACGTCATTAATTGATTTTTTATTATAAAAACAAATAAAAAAATTTGGGTTTTGTTGTAAAACGTAGTCGTTCACCCACGATCAATCAATAGCACACCAACAGGATCACGCGAACAAGAAAAAGAACACACATAATATAGGGGGTAGAACTCTCTCTCTCTTTTATTAGATTGATCTTTTATATAGGGGGAAACCCAATATATAGAGGAAAGCATAAGAGATGAGTTCGATTCGCCCACAAATAAGAGATAAATAGTAACCGAATCGGTAACAGAAATCTTATCTCATAACACTCTCCCTTGGGCGAATACTGCGTAATGCACATGTCTCATTAAAAAACTCCTCTCAAAACCCAGTGGAAAAAAGGAGATGGAGAAAATAGTACATTGCACTCGCACTTTATGTTGCACTAGTTGCCTCGTTAAAAACCTTTATGTGAGAAAACTTCATGAAAACTCACTAAGGGAAAAAGAGTACAACTTATAATCTTCTAGATTTATATTAGGATCTTCATGATCACCATAAGGGTTATGGTTAAGGGTTCACTCCCCTTGAACTTTGCATATCTCTAACTCTTCTAATTCCAATGCCCTTAACACATCTTTGAAATGTGGATTTAGGCAAGGATTTAGTGAATAAATCTGCAAGATTTTCACATGACTTAGTTTGCAAGATCTTTATCTCACCGTTCTTCTGGAGTTCGTGAGGATAGAATAACTTAGGAGCAATATGCTTCGTGATATTACTCTTTACATAACCCAATTGCATTTGTGCAACACAAGCAGTATTATCTTCATGGATAATTGTGGGGGTATTGACGGTTTTAAGGCCACATGACTTCTGGATGTGGTTAATCACACGTCGTAGCCAAACATATTCACGTGAGGCTTCATACAAAGCTATGATCTCTGAGTGGTTGGTAGAAGTATCCACCAAAGTCTGTTTACAAGACCGCCAAGAAACAGTTGCACCACCGTAGAGAAACACAAAACTAGTCTGTGATTTGGCACTGTGGGGATCAAACAGATAGCCAGCATCCGTGCATCCAACCATGGTTAAGTCTTGGTTCTTCTGGAAAAATAATCAAAGATCTTGAGTACCTTGGAGGTATCTGAGTAAAGTCTTAACACCAGCCCAATGCCTTCTGGTTGGGGCTGCACTATGTCTTGCTAGCAAATTCACAGCGAATGCAATATCAGGCCGTGTGCAATTCGCGAGATACATAAGCGCTCCAATGGCACTTAGATATGGGACTTCAGATCCTAAGACTTTCTCATTTTCCATCCTTGGTCTGAAAGGGTCTTTATCCACTTCAAGGGATCTCACGACCATGGGGGTTTTTAAAGGATGCGATTTATCCATATTAAACCTTTCTAATACCTTCTGGGTATAGGAAGACTGGTGTACAAGAATTCCTTCTGTGAAATGCTCTAGCTGCAGGCCTAAGCAAACTTTGGTTTTACCCAAATCTTTCATCTCAAACTCCATCATGAGGTAAGCACTTGCTTCCTTTATCTCCTCTGTGGTTCTGATGATATTCAGATCATCGACATATACTGAGATGATACGGAATCCATTCTGGGAATTCTTTATGAACACACAGGGACAATCATCATTATTCGAGTATCCCTTCTTCAGGAGAAACTCACTCAGCCGGTTATACCATATTCTCCCCGACTGTTTTAACCCGTATAGCGATCTCTGCAGTTTAACGCTATACATGTTGCGATTATTAGGATCCTGAACTTTGACTCCTTCAGGCTCTCATATAAATGTTCGTATCCAAAGGACCCATATAAATATGCGGTCACTACATCCATCAACTGCATTTTTAAATTTAAGCCAGCTGCCATTGAGATTAAATATCTGAACGTTATTCCACTCATTACAGAAGAATAGGTTTCATCGTAATCGATGCCAGGTCTCTGCGTGAACCCCTGTGCTACAAGCCTTGTTTTATATCTCACCACCTGGTTGTTTTCATTTCTCTTCCGGATGAAAACCTATTTTGATCCTACAGGGAACACTTTAGGAGGTGTTCGGTCAACAGGACCAAATACTTTCCTTTTAATAAGCGAGCGCAATTCCGCCTGAATTGCTTCTTTCCATTTGACCCAATCTGAGCGCTTCTGGCACTCTGCCATGGACTTTAGTTCTGGATCTAGTTCAAGAGTTTTAGCAATTTTAGAGGCGAAATAAATGTCGATAATTGTAGTCTTTCTTTTTGTTAGTGTTATGCCCTTGAGGCAATCATTTAGATGATTGTAACATGACTATGTTTATGAATAATAATATGATTATTGGTCCAATGAATGTATATCATTGTATTGATCAACAAGTATGTGACTTGCTTATGAAGCTCTTTACTTAATGATGTAATTCGATAAATATCTCTGATCGGATATCATCGTATAGGACAACGATGAATAGATCAGCACATGTAGTGATCGATGATCATGCTTCATAGATCATGGGATATGGAGATATCATCTATACATTGTGGACGATGTTGAAGAACATGGGTTAGATAGACCCGCAATGGGACATCGCGAGAATGTTTCATTCTTATGTGTCATCGCGTATCTCATACCTAGTAGATGTATGATCCTTAGACCTGAGATTGTCATATTCCCTACATGTGTAATAGTTTTCCTTGGGGCTATCAAACACTACTTCCTAACCGGATAGTTATAAAGGTAGCTTTCATGTTTACTATGAAACGTGCAGGAGGAAGTAAGCAAATAAGATGGAATTTGCCACTCCAATGAAACGGAGATATATGACAAGGCCACTCGTGTGATATGATTAAGGAAGTGCATGGCCATGCCGTGATTGAGGAGTCAATCACAACTTATTAATATATCACGGATACGAGAGATGGATTGAATCATCAAAGGATGACATGCTTCTCGCCTTGAGATCAATCTTCATATACTAGGCAAAGGGATTATTACATGAGTACTTTTGATAGGTTCTCGTCCGATTTGATCATAGTATGTTTGGGAGTTGGCATACTTTGCAAGAAGCCACTACCAACTATTGGATTGAAAAGGAGTTTTTCAATCCATGTCCAAAACGCACGTGAACCCGCGGTCACACACTTAATGGTCGGGACGCATTAATTTGGATTGATCCGTAATTAATGAACCTCGTGGGATTAGCACGCCGATGGGCCCTAGTTTAGGTTTCATCTCGTGGCTATATAAGGAGGGAGGAGGAGGTGCAGGAGTGCTTTCCCACGGTTTAGGAGTGATTCACCAAACCCTAGCCTACTCCTCTCGCCGCCTCGCCGAGCGACTGTGTGCTTGCACACGACGCACGCGCTCCATCTCGGACGTGTGGATCATCAGAGTGACGCCGCACGATCATGCGGCATGGGAGGACGATCCACGACAAGGCGAGGACGATCCACTACATCGACGCAACGATCGCGCGGCGAACGATCCACTACATCGACGCCAAGGATTCCACAACGCGCGCCTAGTGGTAATCTTATCTATGATCCTTCTTGCGGTAGTAGTCGTTTCGCAGTAGAATTTTTTTGTGCTAGCGTAGCATACCGCGTTCCTCTTCACTTTTATACAATTCTCCTCCTGAATCCACATAATTGGTGGATATTTCTTCATTCATTTCTTCCAGCTCGTTGTGATTTCACATAACGACGAAGTCTGGGTGTTTCGACTTCCCAGCGTCAGATTGTGCACGCAAACATTCGCTGGGATTCCCATCTTCAAGATGGCTCACTTCAGGGAGGTTACCATCTTTAGGATGGCTCACTTCAGGGATTTTCTCAACATTAGGTTGAGCTTCTTCAACCATCTCAGGTAGTGATCTCGCTTGTTCGGTTCTCCATTTCTGCGGATGTCTCCGCGAAACTGAGTCTCGTGCACCTGGAGGCCTCCCCCTCTTTTTGTCATGAGGGGCAAGAGTGGGTTCAATAAACTTCTGGGGTATTTCCACTCTTTCAGGTGCATAATAGGGCATTCTCTATAATTATGCGAGTGCCCATAGAGAGAACTATGATGGCTCTTCCGGTGCCAACAATGAGAGCATCACTTCCGGCGATGGTCATAATATTTCCAGTTTTCTTAATCAAAGTCTGGAAATATTTAGTTTCCCTGAGAATTGTATTTGTGGTGCAACTGTGTACAAGACAGATTTCCTCCTCCGTCATTTGATTTTACAGGTGTTCTATATTAAAGATATAAAAACAATCAAACGTTTGTTACAACAGGAATAAATAATATAGAACAAGCATAGCATGATTAAATAAATTTCCTGAAAAAAATTAAACTTTATTGAATTTGACCGATAATCGCTCAACAGGGGCGTAGACCATTGTTCATTCAAGAACACGAAAAACTAAACTGATAAAAGAGACTCTTAAGGAGACTCTAGAAAAGGATAATGTGACATTGACCCTAAAAGAAAGACTGGGAGACTACTGCATGTCTCCATACAAATCATTTGTATCATCCTCTTGAGATTTATCTTTATTCTTCTGGAATTCTTTTAGCTCATCTTCAATAAGATCGTCCTCTTCCATGGGAGTATCACCATATCCAAGAAGGCCCTTTTTTGAATTCTTCTGTGGGGTTGGAGACTTGATCATCATCTAATTCCATTCCATTGTCAACAATAGGTTGAGTAATGAAATGTGCCTCCGCCTTATTCCCTTGATTCTTCTGGAATCTCCCAGTGGATTTCATATAAAGTTCTACCAAATGCTTTGGGGTGCGGCATGTACGTGACCAATGATCAGTACATCCACACCTAAAGCATGGTTGTTTAGGATCATTTGCTTTATTTGTTGGTCCTTTCTTCAAGAAGCGACCAGATCCATTTCCTTTTGTTTTCCACTAGTATTTACCTCTTCCTTTATGATTTTTGTCATTCTTCCATTTATCTCCTTTCACTCTTTGGTTCAGGTAATGCATGACTCCCACTAGGTAGGACTTGATGATTTCTCATTAGAAGTTCATCGTGCTTTTTTTCTTCTAGCAAAATGCATATTAGCTCTGAGCACTTCTGGTACTTTGCATGGCGATATTGTTGCTACAATATCCTCATATTGGGGTGGAATGTGCACAATGTCTTGTCAATCTTTTCAGCTTCTGTAATCTTCTGGTCACAGAATGCTAGTTTGGCAACAATCTTGTGCATGGCAGAGTTGTATGCTGCCACTGACTTAAAATCTTAAAACGAGGAGGTCCATTCCGTTGTGCTTCCGCAAATGTAACGGATCTTTGCTAGTTATATCGTTCCTTCAGTGAATTCTATAGAGCCAGCGGTTCCTCCTCCATCAAATATTCAGCCTTCAGGTCCGTATGGAGATGGTGCCTCAGAAAGTGCAAAGTCACAGATTTAGCGCTTCAGCATAGCAGGTGCCACAGTGCTCGAAATTGTAGCTCCAAGGGATCGGGCTGTCATGTTGATCTTGGCATCCATTGCCCAAGTGAGATAGTTGCTGCCATTCAGGGCAAGCTCAAAGAATTCTTTCTTGGCGATGTCAGACATATCCTATATGCAATCAAAACAGGGATTTTACATCAGGTAAAATATTATTTTGCATGCTTATTATTGAATCAGTAAAGTTTTGGTCTATATTTATTCAGTAGATAATCATCACATTTTTCAGGATTTTCCTAGCATTTTTCATGATTTTTGCTAATTATTGAGCAATTTTTAGAATTACCAAATAATAGGAAATAATATGTCTAGCATATATTAACATGAAAAACATGCTAAGAAATTAATCTAGCAACATGACATAGAGAAATGGGTCATACATATTTTTTCATAATTTTCCAGCATTTTCTGTTAATTTCCAAGCAATTTTAGAATTACTTAAATAACAGAATATAAATTTCAGCACATATAATAATGCTAGAAAAATAAACCAGAGAATGGAACTTCCAAAGATGTGCTAAATACTATTTTATCAAAATTTATGAAAGTCCATAACCTAGAAAAACAAATTTTCTAGAATTTTTAGTTAATTTTCAGATTTTAATAACTATTATTTATTTTTATATTGTTTTTTTCAGCCACATATGGATTTTGGGCCGTTCAGCCCACCGGCCAATGCCGTTCACTAGCTTAAAAAGTCCAACTGACTTTCCGACCGAAAATTGGCCCACACGGCTTGACAGCCCATATGCCCATGCGAGTCACGGATAGATCGATGGCTAGGGTTCTCAGCAAATCCCGTAGCCGCCACTCCTCACTTTTCCCGCATGCAAACATGCTGTCGGGCTCGTTTCTGCAATCGTGCGCGATCTTCCGGTCGCTATTCTCGTGCGGAGATCCCTGCAGCCGCTACCATCGGGCACGGCTACCGGCACGTACGGAAGGCGAAGCGGCGCGACCACGGGCGTGGAAGACGAGGACCGCTCCGCCGGGAGCCTCGCCGTCGATCGCATCGTCCGGCACAGGAGCCGAGAAGAGCGCCGCTACAGCCTGCGCATCGGGTGCGGGAGCCGAGGAGCGTGCCGCCGCCGCTAGCGCATTGGTCGCGGGATTCACCGCCGTGACGGCGCAGCAGCGCCAAGATCGCGACGGGCGAGGAAATTCGCGGCCATGGTGAGTGGCAGGCCAGAGGTCGCAGCTATGGCAGCGCAACGACCGTGGACGTCACTGCTGGTGATATTTGCCACCACACGCCTCGCCACACGCTTCGGGCGTGGGCCGCCACAAGGATTGACGCTGACGATGGCGGCGCAGATCGGCGGCACACGCAAACTGAGGAAACTCCAACGGGCGCGACTGTGAGGCGGCACGCGGCGCGAGGAGCCGAGGCGATGCGCGGCGTGAGGAGCCAAGGCGGTGCGCGGCGCGGGAACCCGAGTGCCTCCGCCGGCGGGGCGGAAGCCGAGGCGGCATGTGGCGTGGGGAGCCTCGAGGGTGAGCGACACAAGGGTCACCGCCTCGACCTGCATGGGCCACGGCGAGGCTGCCGCTTAGGGCGCGCGGGCACGCCGCCGTTCGGCGAGCAGAAACAATGGCGCAGATGCCATTTTTTTAATGAACAGTAATTAATCATGAACCATCACCTGAACAGTACATCGAATAGCAATATGATCTGCGAGATCGCTATTATAATGGATGTACTCACGTAGGGCTTGCGGTAGCGTAGATCGCATGACGCAGGATGAATCTGACACAGTGTCGATTGTCGCAGGCAAACGATCACAATTTGGCCTCGGTAGAACGATCGTGCTGATAACGTGTTGTAAAACATAGTCGTTCACCCACGATCAATCAATAGCACACCAGCAGGATTACGCGAACAAGAAAAAGAATACACAATATAGGGGGTGGAACTCTCTCTCTCTTTTATTAGATTGATCTTTTACATGGGGGAAGCCCAATATATAGAGGAAAGCATAAGAGATGAGTTCAGATTCGCCCACAAATAAGAGATAGATAGTAACCGAATTGGTTACAGAAATCTTATCTAATAACAGGTTTTTCTATTTTCTGGATTTATTTCGAGCGTCTCTTTCTTTTCATATGAGCTCCGATTTTAGTGATTCAAATTTCTAAAAAAATTAAAAATGAGATCTACTTAATGGAATTTTTTTATTTTTGGTGTTTGTTCGCTCTCTAGTTTGGTATTTATTTACTATTTTCTCTCGATTCGCGTATACATCGAAATGCCCGGAGCGTTCGAGAGTGAAGAATTGACTCAACAGCAAGGTCCAGAGGAGGAACAAGATCTTTTTAAAGGCAAGTTGTGCTTTGAACATGTTGAACACAGATTTATAAATGCTATGTTGATTTAAATTATTACATGACATTTTATACTTAGAACTGTTTTCAATTAGTTTGAGATCTAGTTATTCTACCCAATTGGATTATGCCTACCTTGTCATTCGTATGCCATAATTATTTGTCACCCTAGGATGGTTCACTATTAGTTGGTTGCAAATAGATACCAACGTGGGTTGGTTAGATTGTGTGCAGATGCTTAGTCATGCTACATATAACTCATGTCTTTTGAAATATCAAATCAATCTTGATTAATTAAATATGGAACATGTTTATGACAAGGTGTGTCATGTATTGTCACACAATGATGTTGAGTGGTTGATTGCATGTGTTGCAGGATAATCAACTGGGTGGAAAAACAATTTAGACAGGGGCAAGTGGCTTTGTGCCGTGGTGGGTCTACGTAGCATTGGGTTGATATGTTGACATGATATATGATGTGGGTTGTTGGTCGCGATCTTTCGATGAGAGGGGTAACTTCGATTTATGGAGATAACTCTTATGATCCAGCTACTAACCGTACACGACTGATACGCCAAGCAATTGTTGAACCAACTCCAGGATTGTTATCGATCTAGCTAGAAGCACGATCGACCTGATCACGAAGATCAATTCCTGCAAGCAATCAATGAAAAATCAAGAACAAAGTAAAGAGCAATATGAAATTGCAAATATAATTGAAGGATTGATGAGGGGTTCCGAAGCACAGTATTGCTGTTGATCTAGCCGAACAAAAGAATACCAAATAGCTTCACAAAGGAAAACTACAACTAAACAAAACCCGAGTCTCATGAGCAAGCTCAGCTAACTTAAATAAGCATCTAAAGGGGGTGTGGCCTGGAGGTGGACACGGACGCGAACTCCTCTTGGGCGTCCCTCATCACCCTTCCTATTACATGGGCCGAAGCCCAATTGGCAAAAGTGGTGTAGGATATCTCCTTGATGATCTCTTTGATGATTACGACATGTAGACAATGAATTTGATGGTGAGACTAGATCCATTGGAAAGGTCTCGTTGTAAGCTTTTAATTAAGTACTCGGACACCTACAACGGACTCCGTATGTGATAGTTATTAATGAGTACTCATACCATGGGTGCCCCCAGTGACCCGGAGTGACGAACGGGCTGCCCCAAGCTCGGCTCTGTCCAAAGGCCCCTGCTGGGCCACGAAGGACACTCGTCCCCGACCAAACAAACTAGGGGGCATCCAACCACCGCCATAGGTTGGACTCCCCACAAGCTCCGAGCAAGCCGAGGCGATCTCCGCCAAATGCCGGTGCCAGGCCACCGCGGGCCGTTGGCCACCTGCCCCACAGACACGACAGCTCGGAAAGACCGCACGAGGGCAGGTGGCTCCTTCCCAAGGTAGCGAGGAGGTTGCCAAAGTCAAAGCTCCAGTCAATTCATCCAGTCATGCGCAGTGCAATGATACGCTCCCTCTATAGGATCAAGGATAACCAACTAGAGGGGGGTGAATAGGAGGTTTCTAAATTTTTAACACAATTTAGATATTACAAATGATACTACAAAATTGAGATACAAATATGAAGAACACACTAAAGTCTCTAGCAATTTCTTAAGATGCTATGTCAAACCAAATGAAGCAAATAGACTTGTGAGAACAAAGACTATGAAGAGATGGTATTAATGAAATGGATTCTCAACAATCAAGAATACCAAACACAAATAAATTGGAGACAAGGAATTTAACCCATGGTCTCGGAGACTGGCCGGTCTCCCCTACTCCATGTTGAGGTGACTTGAACCACGTCAAGCCGGCTCCACTCGCTTGAGCCTTCCTCGATCACTAAGTTAGTTCTTCTCCGCTTCGGGTAGGCGAACTCCGGCTTTTAAAACTTGCCGGGGCTTCTCACAATCTCCGTTGAGAGGCTCACCGTGCACGATCTCCACCAAGCCGTCTAGGAGGCGGCAACCTCCAAGAGTAATAAACCTTGACGTTAGCTTGAGGTCGAATGTCGGTGTCTAAAGGCACAAACACTAAATGCAACACTCAATCTTGCTTCTCACACTCACAAATGGAAATTGAATGCACACAAGAGTGGAGAACACTTGCTAGAGCTCAAATATTATCAATGAGGATCAAGAGTTGCTCTAGAATGCAGGTGGGGAGGCATTTATAGCCTCCACCAAACTTTCTAGCCGTTGGATCTCGAAATCTGCAAAAATCTTTTTTTCCGGTGCTACCGCTCATGTAAGACCGGTAGCACCGGGCTCCACTTCAACGGCTAGAACAGTGCATTTAATGCATTTGCCAGAGAACGTTACTGGGGGTCCGGTGCTACCGCCCAACTAGGGCCGGTAGCACCGGGCTCCACTTCATTTTCTTTCTTCAATAAGACACCTTTCTGGAATTATAGCACCGGGCTAAGGGCCGGTGCTACCGTAGTTCCGGTAGCACCGGGATACAATGGTCGGTAGCACCGGGCTCCCAAATGCCCAGAAAAGGTGCTTCTCTGGTATTTTTACCCTGGGTGGTGGTTCGGTGCTACCGATGGTCCGGTAGCACTGGCCTACCATGGGTGGTAGCACCAGGCTACTAAAACACCCAAAAACACACCCTCTGTGATTTTCAACTGGGCTGAAGTCCGATGCTACCGTTATCCCGGTAGCACTGGGTTGCCATGGGCGGTAGCCCTGGGCTACAAAATCGCCCAAAAAGCCCTTCTCTTGAATTTTCACACCGGGCTGTTGAGCCGGTGCTACCGCGTATCCGGTAACACCGCGCTGCTATTGGCGATAGTACCGGGTTTCCAGAGATTTGAATTGTTTCAAAGGATTTTCAAGGTTGGAACTTATTCGTCATTTGCAACTATTTGAATATGCACTTTGAGCCTTTAAACCCTAAAAAGACGTCGAGATAAGCGTCAAGATCCCTCTTAATAGTACGGCCCTAAATCTAGTAAACCGATCTTTCTTCCAAACTCCAAGATTGTCAAAAGACTAGAAAAGAGCCTTATACATTTACCTTTTTATGATCTTGACATATTGCTGATTGGTTTGAACTTTCCTTGGTATTTCCATGATCATTAATCTTGAAATTGACCTACTTTCAATATTCTCAACAAAAGCATTAGATCATATAACAAAGTTGTCATTAATTATCAAAATAAAAAACATACCGGGCGCCTAGATGCTTTCAATCTCCCCTTTTTGGTAATTGATGATAACCCAAAGTGATAATTTGAAAAGAAAATTTTGCTTCAAGTGATTTAGTATCCATAAGTTTTCTTTACCTTTTGTATCATAGGGAGTGTTAAACATGATATTTCTTAAAACAACCACTCCCCCTAGAGATGTGCATGTTAATTGCAAGTAGATGGTTGCACATTTTGAGAGAATTTTTTTTAAGAATTGAATCCGTGGATAAACAAGTAAGGATATTTGAAACAACAATATGATATTGCAATATGCAAGAGCATGAGAATATTTAAAACAACCATAAGAATTACAAATGTTTAACCACGACATATTCAAAACAACATACACAATAACCAAAATACATCACATATCATAGCAACCAAAATATCAATCAAAACATAAACATAAGGTTTTAGTTTCATTCTTTACACTTTATCTTCACTTTCACTTCTCCCCCTTTGGCATCAAATACCAAAAGTAACAAAAATCGTCGAGGAGCTCAAGAAGATGGAGGAGCCTGAGGAGGCGGAGTAGACGGAGGAGCACGAGATCCCGAGTGCTGATAGAAGATAGGAAGAGATGAGCGAAGCTCAGAGATAGAGGAGTCGATGGAATCTAGTCGACCTCGGACCTCCTCAACTATCTGCCTAGTCTGTGACTGATGCTCCTCCAGCCGAGAGAAACCGCTCATCATGTCTGATCTCATACTGGCCAAGCTGCTCATGAGGTCGTTCCTCAAACTATCCAAGAACTGATCCTGCTGTGCTGGAGGAACCTCTGAGGCAATTGGGATCTCCTGAGTCTGAGGCTGCTGAGATGAGGATTGACCTCACTGACTGATAGATTGAGGAGCAGCCTCACGGGGATGATAGGGCTTATGAACACCCCCACACCCTCCCCGAAAACCAGTCACTCTCTTAATAATCATCATTATATAAGGGCAAGATAGATCCTTTTACCTTTATCACAAGCAGAGGATGTCATTTCCCTGATCATGAAGTCTACCGCATCAAATTTATGTTTGTTCATGATTTTGCTCATAATGTTCTAGGCATACCCTCTGATTTCATCATAATTGCCATTCTTGGGATGGATGGTGACTCTGACAATTCTGTTTATAAGACTAGAAGATGGAAGAAGATGCGCCATTTTACCTGGACGCTTGACTGAAGCTGAAGGATCATGGAAGTCAAATTTCCTAGCGAGCGGGATGACTCTATCACTGTGTACTCTAGGATACCCACTGTGATGAATTCCCCAAGCTTCCTCAATTTTATTCTTGGTGATTGTGTGCACTGCGGCATCTGTCGTCCAAGTAATGCTCTCAAATGACTCATAAACATGCAAGGTGGCATAGAATTGTCTGATTAGATCTTCATTATAATCACATTTTTTACTAACAAGGTCTGACAGTCCCGCTCCATGAAATAACTCAGGAACTCCAACAAACAGAGGAATTTTTCTAATGTGCTCCCAATTTATCCATTTGTGATCAGCAAAGTCCTTTTCTTTGTCAATCTCATAGAATACTTTTTGCTGAAACAATGTTCTGAATCTATCCTGAGTGGCATTCCTAGGCAGCAAATATTGATTTGCAGATCTCAAGGAGAAATACGTGTCACCTTTGATTGTCTTCAAATTTGCCGAAGGATCAAAGTCATCAAGGTTTTCTTCTTCTTCGGTCTCTTCTCTACTTTGAGATTTATCTATATCCATAGAGTCACTGGCTTCTTCAGTTTCTGACACATGTTGTTTTCCCTTGGATTTCTTGGAGCTGTGACCAGTCTCTTGTCTAATCTTTTGTCGGACTTCACGATGTCTTGAAGCTATTGGAATGTTGTCCTTACTGTCGGAATCTTGAGGAAGAGGAGGAGGAGCACGTCCTCTTTTTGCAGCCACTTTAACGTAAGAGCCGGAGCCTTGAGTCTTAGGCATGATTACTTAGGGAGAGGATCAAGTGGAGATCAAGAGGATTGGGAGAAATCTTGACTTCTCCGGATGATTTTGAAGAAATTTTAGTGGGGAAACAAATGGGATAAGGGGAGAGAGAGAAAAGAGAGAGATGCGGTGAGAAGAAGATGAAGAGAGCGGTTGCACCGCACTTGGCTTAATCCCTAAAACCCGATAAATCCGGTGCTACCGTGAATTTTTTGGTAGTACCGGTCTCCGGTGCTACTGCTCTTGCATGAGCGGTGCTACCGGGAAAACAGTCAAAACAGAGATAAACATTTGAGAGTTCAAGACAAAAAATAAAATATTTTTTAAAAAACATTTTTAATATAAAAAAAATTATTGCATCCAAAACTTATATGAATTTTCAAAATTTATGGCTTAATTATGATTTAACCTCATTCTCTTTGAAACATATGACACCGTTAGAGATTTAAGACATATGAAACATACAAAAAGGCTCCCCCTCAACAAGTGCTATTTTTTTAAAAATTTGAAGAGCACTAAATAAAATCCAAAAGAATAACCAAATAAACATTTAAGCAAGATCCGAAGACTTAAACCACATTTGAGATGTCTATGACATTTAATTCATTCCTCAATTTACAGAACCGGGCTTCATCTAAAGGCTTGGTTAAGATATCCGCTAGTTGATCTTCGGTTCTAATGTGACTAATCACTATATCTCCTTTACTAACATGATCTCTCAAGAAATGATGACGGATTTCTATATGCTTGGTTCTTGAGTGTTGAATCGGGTTGTTGGCTATTTTAACGGCACTTTCGTTATCACATAAAAGAGGCACATTTTTAAAATCTATTCCATAATCCATTAAAGTTTGCCTCATCCACAATAATTGAGCACAACAACTACCGGCGGATATGTATTCGGCTTCGGCGGTGGATAGAGCTACGGAATTTTGTTTCTTGGAGAACCAAGAAATGAGGGATCTACCTAGGAATTGGCAATTTCCAGAGGTGCTTTTTCTATCCACTTTGCAACCCGCATAATCCGAGTCCGAATATCCAATTAAATCAAAATTAGCACCTTTAGGATACCATAACCCTATATTTGAGGAATGCTTTAAATATCTTAGAATTCTCGTAACAGCTACTAAATGACATTCTTTAGGGGAAGCTTGAAAGCGAGCACACATGCACACACTAAACATAATATCGGGCCTAGATGCGGTGAGATAAAGTAGACTACCAATCATAGAGCGATAAAGTTTTAGGTCTACCGGTTTACCTGCCTCGTTTATATCAAGATGCCCGTTAGAAGCCATTGGTGTCTTGATGGGCTTCGAGTCTTCCATGCCAAATCTCTTTAGCAAGTCTTTCACATATTTGGTTTGACTCACGAAGGTTCCATTCTTGAGTTGCTTGATTTGAAGTCCAAGGAAGAAGCTTAATTCTCCAATCATTGACATCTCAAACTCCTTAGACATCATATCACCAAATTCTTTGCAAAAGTCTTCGTTAGTAGAACCAAATATAATATCATCAACATAGATTTGGCATACAAAGAATTCTTCATCAATAATTTTTGTAAAGAGTGTTGTATCAACCTTCCCAATTTTGAACCCTTTAGAGAGTAGAAAATCTCTAAGCCGCTCATACCATGCTCTAGGAGCTTGTTTGAGACCATATAGTGCCTTAGAGAGTTTGTAAACATGGTTAGGATATTTAGGGCTTTCAAAACCGGGAGGTTGTTCAACAAATACCAATTCGGAAATTTCTCCATTTAGAAAAGCACTCTTTACATCCATTTGAAATAATTTAATATCAAAATAAGATGCAAAAGCAAGTAAGATTCTAATAGCTTCTAATCTTGCCACGGGAGCAAAAGTTTCACCAAAATCCAAGCCTTCAATTTGAGTAAATCCTTGAGCTACCAACCGGGCCTTATTTCTTACTACAATTCAATTTTCATCTTGTTTGTTTCAGAATACCCACTTTGTACCTACTACGTTGTGTTCCTTGGGCCTTTCCACTAAAGTCCAAACATCATTTCGGGCAAAGTTATTGAGTTCTTCATGCATTGAATTTACCCAATCCGTATCATCTAGAGCTTCATCTATGTGAGTAGGTTCAAAAGAAGATACAAAGGAATAATGTTTGCAAAAAGAAGCGACACGAGATCGAGTTTGAACACCCTTACTAACATCACCCAATATTTGATCTATTAGATGATCTTTGGAGAGCCCATGATGAATTCTTTGAGGTAGAGTATGCGTTTGTTGATCACTCTCCTTTTCATCCACATCAATAGGTTGAACTTGACTTGACTTAGCGGAAGTGGAGGGTTCAACTTTAGTGGATGAAGGTGGATCTTGTTTATCCTCCTTTGGTTTTATGTCTCCAAGTGTCATGTTCTTCATTGCTTCTCTTAGGCCTTCTTCACCTACATCATCCAAATTTTCTTGCTCTTCTTGAGAGCCATTAGTTTCATCAAACTCAATATCGCAAGTTTCTTCCACAAAACCTTTATTTTTGTTAAATACACGATAAGCTTTGCTATTTGAGGAATATCCAAGCAAGAAACCTTCATCACAATGACTTTGGAATTTTGAAAGTCGAACACCCTTTTTCAAGATATAGCATTTGCAACCAAAAACTCGAAAATAAGAGATATTTGGTCTTCTTCCAACAAGAAGCTCATAAGAGGTCTTTTTCAAAAGACGATGCAAATAGAGCCTATTTGTGGCATGGCAAGCGGTATTAATGGCTTCCGCCCAAAAGCTATCGGAGGTGCCATACTCATCAAGCATAGTTCTTGCCATTTCAATTAATGTTCGATTTTTCCGTTCCACAACTCCATTTTGCTCCGGAGTGTAGGTGGCAGAAAGTTCGTGCTTTATTCCAAGTTCATCACAATAATCTTCAATTTTTGTATTTTTGAACTCGGAACCGTTGTCACTACGAATCTTCTTAATTTTAAAATCAAATTCATTTTGAGCCCTTTTTGCAAAGTTTTTAAAGATACCGGAAGTTTCGGATTTATCATCTAGAAAAACACCCAAGTATACCTTGAGTAATCATCAACAATGACTAAGCAATAAGAATTTCCTCCAATGCTCTTATAGGTTGTTGGGCCAAACAAATCCATATGTAAGAGCTCTAATGGTCTAGATGTGGACATGATACTTTTTGAAGGATGAGAACTAGCAACTTGCTTGCCAGCTTGACAAGCACTACAAAGTCTATTTTTCTCAAACTTTACATCTTCCAAGCCCACAACTAAATCATTTTTAAAAAGCTTTTTGAGTTGGATCATCCCAACATAAGCTAGTCTTCTATGCCATAGCCATCCTAGGGATGTCTTTGCAATTAAACAAGTTTGAAGACATGACTCATTTGAGGTGAAATCAACTAAATATAAGTTTCCAAATCTAAAACCTTTGAACACTAAAGAATTATCATTTTCTTTAGAAATCACTACACCATTATTAGAAAACATGCAAGTAAGACCTAGATCACAAATTTGAGCAACCGATAACAAATTGAGATTTGAAGTTTCTACTAAAGAAACATTTGAAATAGAAAGGTCATTTGAGATAGCGATTTTACCCAAACCCACTACCTTTCCTTTACTATTGTCACCAAATGTGATCTTGTCGTTTTGCCCATTTCCTACTTCAAAGGTGGTGAACATCTTCCGGTCACCGGTCATATGTTGAGTGCATCCACTATCCAACACCCAATGCCGTCCGCCGGTCTTGTAATTCACCTACAAAAGAGAACCAAGTTCTTTTAGGTACCCAAATTTGTTTGGGTCCTTGGAGGTTAGTAACCAAGGCTTTGGGCACCCAAATGGCATTCTTTTTACAGCCAATTATAGGAGTGCCAACAAAGTTAGCAATTATTTTCCCAAAACTATCTTTCTTAAGAACATAACAAGAGTCATAAATGTTATTTTTAGTTGTTTTATCCAAAAGACAATTGTTTGCTAGATGACCTACCTAATGACATTTATAACAAAACTTCCCATTTGATTTAACGAAACGAGGAGCTTTGTTATTAATCTTTTTGCCCTTCTTAGGAACATATCCTAGTCCTTCTTTATTGTAGGAGCATCTTTGACCATTAAAGATTTTATTTAGAGTGTCTTTACCCTTAAAACATCTATCAAGACTTTTGCTAAGTTTGTTTACTTGTTCCTTAAGTTCATTATTTTCTACTACTAGGTTTTCATGACATGAAGTAGAACTAGAGCATGATATTGATGGCATATCAAATAAATCATCACAAGAGGTAGATATGCTAGTTTTTGATATACAACACGAATCTATTTCTAAGCAAGATACATCATCAATAATTTTGCAACTATTTCCTATATTATTTTGAGGCTTTGAATGGTCCTTAGCAAGAAGAGTCTCATGAGCTTCCATTAGCTCCTCATAAGAGTCTTTGAGAGAAAGGTATTCTTTTCTCAAAGCTTTATGTTTAGACTTTTCCTTTCCAAGATACTCATTCAAGTCCTCAAGCATATCCATTAATTCATCATAGGAGGGTTCATCATCATTTGTGTTTACCTTAAAGTCTCCTTTAGCCATAAGACATAAGGGAGTGACGAAAGGTGATGAGGTCTCCTCAATAGCAATTCTGGCAAGACCCTTCTTCTTTGGAGGTGTATCATCCTCGGAAGAGTCGAAGTCCGAATATTCTTCCTCGGAGTTCCATTCTCCAATGTGAGCCTCGCCTTTCCCATCTTTATTCAACTTCTTGAAGAGCTTCTTCTTCCCATGAAAGAACTTCTTCTTCTTAGGGGACTTGTTTTTGTCGTCCCTTTTCTTTGGACATTTTGAGGCAATATGTCCCTTCTCATCACATTCATAGCACCGGATATTAGCATATCGATTGGTGCTAGAGTATTGTCCCTTCTTGAATTTTTGAGGACCACTTGTGCTTGAACGTCTCTTCATAAATTTTCTCATTCTTCTTATAAGAAGAGCCATTTCCCCCTCGGTGTCTTTGTCATCATCGGAGTCATTGAGCATCTCATCACTTGACTCCGCCTTTGCTTTGAAGGCGATGTTCTTCTTCTTCGAAGAGCTTTGCTCCAAAAGCTCTTCCTTGTCCTTCTTGTAAAGCTCATTGGTTATGAGATTTCCGAGAAGTCCTATTAGCGTCATTCTTGGCAATTCCGGTGAGTTGAGAAATAACATCACCAAGGTCTCATATTTTTCCGAAAGAGCCCTAAGCATCTTACGAACAATGTCAAAATCGGTTAGTGATGCTCCAAGGCCCTTGAGCTCATTTACTATGTTGTTCAACCGTGAATACATTTCATTGATGTTTTCATGAGGCAACATAATAAAACTCTCATATTTGATTCGAAGCATATGCAATTTGGCTTCCTTGACCGAGGATGTCCCCTCATGAATTTCCGAGAGGGTTGTCCAAATCTCATGAGCGGTTTCAAGATTGCTCACTCGATTGAACTCATCCGCGTTCAAGGCTCCAAAAAGAGCATTCATAGCTTGAGCATTAAGATGAGTGTTTCGCTCCTCTTGGTCATTTGTGAGAGTGGGATTAACCCCCGGAGTGAAACCCTCAACTACAATTCTTCATATGCTTGGCCTTAAGATAAACGGTCATGCGAATTTTCCAATAAGCATAATTTGTACCATCAAAAAATGGCGCCTTGCCTATTGACACCCCATCGCTAGCCATCCTTACTCTCTAGGCGGTGAAGCCCCAAAAGAGAGTCCAAGCTCTGATACCACTTATAGGATCAAGGATAACCGACTAGAGGGGGGGGGGGTGAATAGGAGGTTTCTAAATTTTTTTAACACAATTTAGATATTACAAATGATACTACAAAATTGAGATACAAATATGAAGAACACACTAAAGTCTCTAGCAATTTCTTAAGATGCTATGTCAAACCAAATGAAGCAAATAGACTTGTGAGCACAAAGACTATGAAGAGATGGTATTAATGAAATGGATTCTCAACAATCAAGAATACCAAACACAAATAAATAGGAGACAAGGAATTTAACCCGTGGTCTCGGAGACTTGCCGGTCTCCCCTACTCCACGTTGAGGTGACTTGAACCACGTTAAGCCGGCTCCACTCGCTACAATGGTCGGTAGCACTGGGCTCCCAAATGCCCAGAAAAGGTGCTTCTCTGGTATTTTTACACCGGGTGGTGGTCCGGTGCTACCGATGGTCCGGTAGCACCGGCCTACCATGGGCGGTAGCACCGGGCTACTAAAACACCCAAAAACACACCCTTTGTGATTTTCACACCGGGCTGTAGTCCGGTGCTACCGTTATCCCGGTAGCACCGGGCTACCATGGGCGGTAGCACCGGGCTACAAAATCGCCCAAAAAGCCCTTCTCTTGAATTTTCATACCGGGCTGTTGAGCCGGTGCTACCGCGTATCCGATAGCACCGCGCTGCCATTGGCAGTAGCACCGGGTTTCCAGAGATTTGAATTGTTTCAAAGGACTTTCAAGGTTGGAACTTATTCATCATTTGGCAACTATTTGAATGTGCACTTTGAGCCTTTAAACCCTAAAAAGACATCGAGATAAGCGTCAAGATCCCTCTTAATAGTACGGCCCTAAATCTAGTAAACCGATATTTCTTCCAAACTCCAAGATCGTCAAAAGACTAGAAAAGAGCCTTATACATTTACCTTTTTATGATCTTGACATATTGCTGATTGGTTTGAACCTTCCTTGGTATTTCCATGATCATTAATCTTGAAATTGACCTACTTTCAATATTCCCAACAAAAGCATTAGGTCATATAACAAAGTTGTCATTAATTATCAAAATAAAAAACATACCGGGTGCCTAGATGCTTTCACCGTCCCGAGGCAGCACCGGAGCCAGGCATTGAGGCGTCAGCATCTGATGAACGTACAAGAGGGTAGGTGCGCCATTTCCTGATGACACGGAAAACTGCGCCACTCGATGAGTCCACCGACCCGGCGTGGGGTAAGTGGATGCCGATCAAATCGCCAAGACCAAGGACCAGGACTCCTAGCCTAGGACACCTCATCTTTTCTTCTCCCAACTCCCCGTGTAACCTGCCCCCTCCGACTGTATAAAGGGAGGCAGGGTCCTCTGAGAAAGAGAGGAGAGAGACCACCTTTCTCGGTTCTCACGAGCAAGCTGTTCTTGCTCCCACGGATTCGAGTCCTTATCTCTCGCTTGTAATACCGTGCAGTCATCTGCATCCGAAGTAATATAGCACCACCACACGAATTAGAGTAGGGACATTCGGCCCGAACCAGTACACATCTTGGGCTTCTTGAGTCTAACCATTCAAGGAGAGGGAACGCGTGGCCCCTTGACTAAAAAATTCACCCGCCGGTGCTCGAAACACTGACAGTTATGATCAATTTAAATCAAGGCTATTAGGCTGATTCAAAATTGGACTGGAATTGAAGAAGTGTCATCGGCCTGGACTTGTTGTGGTAGTAGTGTTGCTCCCCTCACCATATTTCCTGAGTAGAATAACATCGCATGACTTAGGTAGCAATCCATCCTCAATAAGAAACTGGGCCGACTTGAAGAACCTCTTCGTCTGAATCTTCCAGGCACGCATAAAGCGCCCCAAAATTCACGATCTCAAGAGTCGCAGCAAGCAATGGGAAACTCTTCGATACTACATCCGGTGTTTCTCCCGACAGTGCAATGAGCTCCCCGACATTTCTGACGCCGACGTTGTCGGGGCATTCATCTACGGTACCACTTGCAAAGCCTTGGTGCACAAGCTGGGCTGCGTCAAGCCCAAGACCGCCAAGGAGCTCCTGGACATCGCAACCAACCACGCCTCTGGCGAAGAGGCTGTGGAAGCCATCTTTGAGAAAGGAAAGGCTGAGCGAGCCCGACGCCAAACCGCTCCCCTCCGATCGCTCCGGCAAGCGAAAGCGGCAAGGGAAACAAGGCCGCGAAGGCCACTTGGTCGCGACTGCCGATCATCCTGCCAAGCAGCAGACACGACAGGCGCCCGACCACTTTGAGAAGCTGATGGAGAGCCCATGTTCGAACCATGGGTATCTTGTCTAGCACAAATACCGGGACTGCGAAGTCCTGAAGCGCTTCCTCTCCAACACCCCCACATCGTCGCGGGGCAAGGGGAAGAAGCAGGACTCGGCACCACGTGCCGAGGAAAAGAGGGCGGACGCCGAGTTCCAAGAATTCGATGGCTGCCTAATGATCTTTGGCGGACTGGTGTGCTACGCCAACAAGCGGCAGCTCAAACTCGCTTTTCGCGAGGTCCACACAGCGACTCCCGCCACTCCCACGTACCTTCGATGGTCGGAATCTCTGATCACCTTCAATCGAACCGACCACCCCGACTACATTCCGCAGCCAGGGAGATATCCGCTGGTTGTCGACCCCATCGTGGGAACAAAGCGCCTGACCAAGGCGCTCATGGACGACGGTAGCGGTCTCAACATCCTGTATGTCAAGACGCTTGACGCCATGGGGGTCCCCCGCTCGAGTCTCCGACCGAGCAAGGCGCCCTTCCACGGCGTCATCCCGGCCAACAGCTCACTGCCGGGCAGTCGACCGCCTGTCACTTTGGGGCCGACAACTTTCGCACCGAAACCCTCACCTTCGAGGTTGTAGACTTTCCCAGTTCCTACCATGCCATCCTGGGGAGGCCGTGCTACGCCAACTTCATGGCGGTCCCCAGCTACACCTACCTCAAGCTGAAAATGCCAGGGCCATGGGGAGTAATCACCGTGGCCTCATCCTTTTAGCTTGCCTACAGCTACGAGCGAAGCAGTTGCGAGATGGCATCGGTGGTTATCGCATCAGCCGAACTCACGAACCTCCGGAAGGAAACCTCCAAGTCCGCCCCCGACTCTGGCAAGTCGGGGCCAGATTCCTTCAAGTCCGCCGAAGACACGAAGGAGGTCGCGGTTGATCCCGAGGATCCGGCCAAAACTGTGCGGGTTGGAGCCGCGCTCCCCGCCAAATAGGAAAGCGCGCTTGTCGACTTCCTCCGCGCCAACCGAGACGTCTTCTCATGGAGGCCCTCCGACATGCCAGGAATCCCAAGGGAGGTCGCCGAGCACTCCTTGAACATCCGACCAGGCTCAGGGCCGGTCGCCCAACGCCTGCGCCGCTTCGACGAGGCGAAGCGCAGGATCATAGGGGAGGAGATCGCTAAACTTTTGGTCGTAGGGTTTGTGAAAGAAGTACGCCACCCCGAGTGGCTGGCCAACCTTGTCCTTGTAAAAAAGAAAACCAGGCAATGGAGAATGTGTGTTGACTACACGAGCCTAAACAAGGCATGTCCCAAGGACCCGTTCCCTTTGCCCCGCATCGACCAAGTCGTCGACTCCACCGCAGGGTGTGAATCCCTGTCCTTTTTGGATGCCTACTCGGGCTATCACTAGATAGAGGTGAAGGAGTTCGACCATCTCGCGACTTCTTTCATCACTCCGTTCGGCTCGTTCTGTTACGTAACGATGCCATTTGGTCTAAAAAACGCCGGCGCTACATACCAGCGATGTATGCAAACGTGTTTTAGTGACCAGATAGGCCGTAACGTCGAAGCATACGTCGACGACATCGTCGTTAAGACTAAGAAGGCCAGTGACCTCATCGCCGACCTGGAGGAAACCTTTGTGAACCTCCGATGGATTCGTATAAAGCTCAACCCAGGGAAATGTGTTTTAGGGGCCCCAAGGGAAAACTACTCGGTTTCATCGTCTCCGAGCGTGGCATCGAAGCCAATCGGGAGAAGATCTCGGCGACCTAAAAGGAGTCCAAAAGCTAACAAGATGCCTTGCGGCCCTAAGCCATTTTGTGTCTCGCCTCGGCGAGCGCGGGATGCCATTCTACAAGCTGCTCAAGAAGTCTGATCAATTCAGCTGGACCCAGGAGGCTCAGGAAGCCCTCACCCGACTAAAAACATTCCTGACCTCACCCCGGTACTGGTCGCCCTGGCACCAGAGAACCGCTGCTCCTCTACATCGCCGCTACAACCCGGGTCGTCAGTGCAGCACTTGTAGTGGAACGAGCGAAAGAAGGCCATGTGCTTAAGGTACAACAGCAAATCTACTTTATCAGTGAAGTATTCTCCGAGCCCAAAGCTCGGTACCCGCAGGTGCAGAAACTACTCTATGCGGTGCTCATCACGAAGAGGAAATTGGTCCATTACTTCGACCAACACCCCGTCTCCGTGGTGACCTTGTACTGCTCGGCGAAATCGTCCACAACCGCAACGCCTCTGGAAGAATAGCCAAGTGGGCACCCGAACTCAACGGCCACGACATATCATACGTTCCCCGAACGGTGATCAAGTCGCAGGCCTTGGCCGACTTCGTTGCCGAGTGGACCGAAGCCCTGGCGCCACCGGCGCTCGAAGACCCCGAGTACTGGACAATGTATTTCGATGGGTCCTATACCAAGAGCGGCGCGGGTGCAGGAGTCGTCATTGTTTCCCCGCTCGGGAACAAGCTTCAGTACGCCATCCGACTGCTCTTCGATAAAACCAACAACGTCGCCGAGTATGAGGCGCTCGTCAACGGTCTTCGGATCGCTGCCGACCTCGGCGCGCGCCGACTCTATGTGCATGGGGAATCCAAGCTTGTCGTCGACCAAGTTATGAAGGCCGCGGAGCCCCGAGACGTCCGCATGACCGCATACTGTCGGGAAGTGCGCAAGCTCAAAAAAAGGTGCAAGGGTTTTGAGCTTCACCATAGCTACAGGCGCTACAATGGTGAGGCCAATTACCTAGCCAACCTCGCCTCCAGTAGAGGACCGGTCGCGCCTGGGATCTTTGTTTGCGATCTTCATAAACCTTCCGTTAGACTGGACTCGGCAATCGAGCAGGCGATGGACCTATTGGACGCAACCGCCGATCACGCCGAGCCAGGCGGTGGACGTGGAATTGTCCGGTCGGGCTGCGACGTCCGATGATCGATTCGATCGAGGAAGCCCTTCATCGACCGGTTGATCGACGGATCACCTCGCCGACTCAACCGGCTCGCGCTCGGCTTGGCGAGTGAAATCTTTCGTCCTGGTCGGAGAAGACCTCTACAAGAGGAGTCCCTCTGGGGTCCTCCAGAAATGTGTTCTGGCCGACCAAGGGAGGCGGCTGCTGCTCGATATCCATGGTGGTGTCTGTGGTCACCACGCCACACCACGGTCCCTCGTAGGAAAAGCCTTCCGACAAAGCTTCTACTGGCCGACCGTCGTGGCCGACGCCGAGCGAATTGTTCGCACTTGCGAAGGATGCCAATTCTGTGCCCGGAAGACGCATCTTCCGGCGCAAGCCTTATAGACGATCCCCATCACGTGGCCATTCGCGGTCTGGGGACTCGATCTGGTCGGGCCCTTCAAAAAGGCGCCCGGGGGCTTTACCCACCTCCTCGTCGCGGTGGACAAGTTCACCAAGTGGATAGAAGCCAGGCCAGTCGCCAGCATTACATCGGTGCAAGCGGCCAAATTCTTCCGCGACATCGTTTTTCGGTTCGGGGTCCCGAACTCCATCATCACCGATAACGGGACGCAGTTCACGGGGAAAGAATTCCTCAAGTTCTGTGACGACTTCAACATCCACGTCGATTGGGCAGCCGTGGCCCATCCGCGGACCAACGGCCAGGTCGAGCGGGCAAACGGCATGATCCTCTAAGGGCTCAAGCCACGAATCTTCAGTCAGCTGAAAAAATTCGTGGGACGATGGGTGGCCAAGTTACCCTCTGTCCTCTGGAGCCTGCGGACCACACCGACCCGGACGACCGGGTTTACGCCATTCTTCATGGTGTTCGGTGCCGAAGCTGTCTTGCCAACCGATCTGGAGTACGGCGCCCCGAGACTACACGCCTTTAACGAGGCACAGGGATCGACTCACAACAAGTTGCCATCGACCAGGTCGACGAGGCGCGTGACGTGGCAATTCTGCGATTGGCCAAGTACCAGCAAACACTGCGACGCTACCACAGTTGTCCGATCCGTGGTCGGTCTTTCAACGTGGGCGACCTGGTTCTGCGCCAGGTTCAGTCCAACAAAGATTGGCACAAGCTCTCCCCCCCATGGGAAGGCCCCTTCACCGTGGTGGAAGTCCTCTGACCCGGTACCTTTCGACTCAAGGATGCAGATGGCAATGTCGTCTCCAACGCGTGGAACATAGAAAAGTTAAGGCGATTCTATCCCTAAAACTCTTTCTTATCCCTCGCACCTTTTTGCCCTTCCTCCGAGTCCGCTCGGGGCTGCCAGTTGGCACACTCACACACTCACACGGGTCGGTGACCCGACCGGCCATTGGGTTCACCCTAAGCGGTAACCCTCTCAACCCAAGTGCTACGGCCTACGCCCCTGCGGCTACGGTTGCTAAGTAGCTCTTCGTGGAAGAAGGAAGTACCCACACGGAACGAACCGTGATCGGTCGGAAACACTCCTTTCCCGCGCGAGTACGGGTGAACGTTTCCTAGCCAAGTTCCTATTCACTCACACGGGTCGGTGACCCGACCGGCCATTGGGTTCCCCTTAAGCGGTAACCCTCTCGACCCAAGCGCTACGGCCTATGCCCCTGCGGCTACGGTTGCTAACTAGCACTTCGTGGAAGAAGGAAGTGCCCACACGGAGCGACCCGTGGTCGGTCGGAAACACCCCTTTCCCGCGTAAGTGCGACTGGGCGTTTCGTAGCCAAGTTCTTGCTCTCTTCGCGCTTCCCTCGCAAATGTTAACACACCGACCTACGCTTGAACAACCCCTATGGTCATCGAGTGTTCAAAACAGCAGGAAAGTGCAAAGGACAAGTCGAAACTTGCGAAACTTTAAATTCGTTGCACACTAAGGTTTTTACATTACAAAAGGCAAAACATCTAACTTTTTTCCTACTCTCGGTGGAGGACGCTCTGCGGCGGTATCCTGTCGGCGATCACCCGGGCGTGCGGCTCGACTTGGATCTTGAACCCGTCGATCTCCTCACTGGTCCGATTCCCAGCGATCCCACTGCTGACGGTGGCAAGGTCGATAATGTCGTAGTGGGAGATGGTGCAGACAAGCGCCGAAGAGGCTCCGAGTGCGACGCCTTCGCTCACCAAGCTCACGACGTGCTCGGGCACGCGGGCTAGCTCGGTGGCAAGCGAACTCGAACACGGCACGGTTCTGAGCACTCGGTCGCAGACCTCCTGGTCGACCCTTTGAAGGGTCGCCAGCTCGGATCGATCCCCCTCCGCCAACTGCAGCGCCGTTAAGGTCACATCCCGCACCGTGGACGCCGCGTCGCGGGCCTCCACCACCAGTCTCCGTGCCTCGATGGCTTCGCTGAAGTTCTTCTGCAGCTCTGCAGACCGAAACAGCATCAAAGAAGCGCGCCCCACAAGCCGCGACCGAGAAATCGATTGAGGGGTCGGGTCACTTACCAGCCGCGAAGTTCGTCAGAGCACAGAGCTCCTCCTCGGCCCTGGCTCGGGCCCGCTCTTGCGTCTCTTGGGCGCGCGCGACATCCCTCCGAAGATCTTCGACGAGGGTTGCCGATTCTCGCTCGCCTCTCGCCAAGGCCGCCTCGAGCGGCGCCCGCCGTGCGCATTTGTTCGGTGTCCCCCTGGGCTAGGTCACGCTCACCTTGGAGGCGGGTCGCCTCCGACCGTGCGGTTTCCTCCGCGGCGACGATAGTGTCCTTGGCGCTATTGGCCCCCGCCAGGAGGGACTCGAGCTCGAACACCCTCGCCCTCAAGGACTTATTTGTCCGACGCTCCTCGATCAAGACTCACGCGACTGACACACTCTAGCGGGCCTTCTCCGCCTCTCGTCGCCACAAGACAAGGCCCCAAGCATCGCAGATTGGGATGCAGCCGGTCGCACTCCTCCTCGGCAGCCGCCCTCCAGCCGTGCAAGCGCCGGAGGAGCTCGGACTTGTCCCCCGAACGGGCCCGCAAGTGCTGCGAAACATAAACACCCTATTAGTCCACCACAAACTCGTCGACAGCTGCATGGGCGGGGTTTTGTTTGGCTTACCGCGCCGATCGGGCGGATTCCCCCCATGATCGCATCCAACGCCTTGTTGGAAGACTCGAGGGCGAGAGCCAGACCCTTTCGATTTGGTTCACCTCAGCCTCGGCGTGCCGAGCACCCTCCCGGAGGGCCTCCCACTCCCCGTGCTCCGCCGGGTCGTCCAGCGCAAGGGGCGGCCTGCCGACGATCGCTTCCGATGCTTGGGCCACTCCCGCCGGCGGGCTCCTAGGCGGCGGCGGCAGGATCCTCCTAGGAACCCGGATCGTGCAAGCTGGCGGCTTCCCCGGCGGTGGCGGCGGGAGCTCCCCCTCCCCCTCCTCAGCCTTCGGGTGGGGCCCCAACTCGCCAAGGGTCGTCGGACCTTCCTCGCGCCCGGCCGACCACCGCCACGGATCGTTGTTGGCCCTGCACGGCAGCCCGACACCGCCCGCGGTGCCTCGGCCCCTATTGATTCTGCCGGCGGCAGCGTCTCCGCCGGTAGCCCCGGCTCGACCCATGGCTCCTCGACCCCCGTCGGCTGCGGGGCCTCCGCCGGACGCGCCGCCGCTGCCACGGCCATCCCCGTGTAAGCCCTGCACACAGCGGTCGATTAGAAACTACTCGAACTATTCTACTGCAATGCGACTCGGGGACGAGGAGGACACTCACAGCGCCGAGCGGGTGCGCAACAACCGCGCCTTCTTCGCCGGCCCCCCTCGCGGAGGGGAGCAACCCCTCTGCTTCCCTGAGGACGCCTCCACCAGGGGCGCCTCCACCTGAGACATGACGACGGCGGCGCTCGCGCGGGCACCCACGTCCAGGCCGCCACCAGTCGACGGCCCGATCTCAAGCCCGCGGTATGGGTCATCACCGCCGCTGTCACTGCTGTCACCGGAGGTCGACCCCAGACTGACCGATTCAACGGCGGTCGTGTCGAAGACCTCCTCGCCAAGGGCGGCCTTCACCGTGCGCTCTTCCTTCTTCTTCCTCCTCCTCTCCTCCTTCTGCCTCTTACGGGCGGATTCGCGCTGCACGGATTCCGCGCGGACCACAGCCCTCAACTCCTTCTCCCCTGGCAGCCATGCCCGGGAGACCATCCCGGCAAGCCCTCGAAAACGCAGAAACACTAGTCGACTAAGTACTTAGGGCCGAGGGGAAGAGGAAAAAGGAAGAGATCCGCCGTTACCAAGTCCGGGATTATGCACGAGAATGGCTCTGGTGACCACCCGCCTCGGTGGCACTCCCGCCCGTGACGGTGGACACCCGGGCCTTGACCTCCGACGTGGAGAGCTCCGACCTCGCCATCCTCATAGGATCGGACGCCCCCTCATACTGAAACATGGGGCGCGCCCTAACCATGAGGGGTTGGATGCGCATCTTCATAAACACGCGCACGACGACGTCACCGGTCAGTCCCCGCTCCCTCTGGACTTTGATCCGGTCGATGATCGTGGCCACTTTGTTCTTCTCCTTCCGGTCGGCGCCCCAAGTCCTCGGGAAACCGGCCAGTGAAGGCCGGGGCGCTGCCTCCCAGGTTCTGGACGTAGAGCCACTCGGAGTGCCACCCCCGATTTGAGGACGGCAGCTTCACGTCGATGTAATCCGATCCGTGGCTGCCGCACAGCTGGAAGGCCACGCTGTCTATAGGCGCCGATGTGTCCGTCGGCTTGTCCTTCCTTGGTCGTGCGTGAAAGAAGTGCCTCTAGAGCGCCCAGTGGGGGTCGATCCCCAGGAACGCCTCACACAGCGTTATGAAGACCGCTATATGAAGCACGCCGTTGGGGTTGAGGTGGTGCACCTCCGCCTTGTAGTAATGCAGCAGCCCGCGGACGAACGGATGTAGCGGGAGTCAGAACCCATGCTCGAAGAACGAGGCAGGCACGACGATTTCATCATCCCCCAGCGAAGGGACGGCAACCCCTGTCGGCACCCTCCACTTCGAGACATCTCGCGGAGGTAGGAACCCCTTCCTCTCCAAACCAAGCACGCGACTGGGTTGAGCGGAGCACTCTGGCCACGACATCGCCGGAAAAAGAACAGCGAAGAGGTGAGAAAAGAGGAAGGTGGGGAGCTCTCTTCTCCAGCTCCTTTGCTCTGTTTATATCTTGCCTCAGGCGAAGGCAGGAAGGTGGGGAGAAGCGAAGGCGAGCGCCAGCCCAGCGTCCTCGCGCCGAGTTTATAGGAGCCGAACAGACGCTAGCCGAACCGGCACCAGCTGAATAGACACCGCCTCGGGTGAGGCATCGTGCATCCCATCCCTCCGGCTGCTGCGCCAACGGTAAGGCAATGATTTCCAAATTCCTCCTCTACGCATTTAAACTTGGCAGGACAGTAGGAGGCGAAAAGACACCGTATCGAGCAGCGCGCCCCACGACCTCTCGGGTTCCGCTTTCAGGCCTGGTCAGCTGCACCGTAACAGGTACGAAAGGCCCGCTGGGCTGCAACGGCCTCGAAGTGGCAAAAAGAGCTCAATAGCTCGCGCCCGGGGCCCAGTCTAAGGCTGCGGGTTCCAAAGGCCAGATCCACCAAGTGGGTTCAGAGCCGCCCCAGCAGAAAATTGAGCATGGGGCGAGCACAAGGCGAGACCCCAGTGGGCCTCTAGTTGGGTCAGCTGATGATCCAATCGTCTTAACTCGTATCCGAGACCATACTTCACGCTCTCCTGCGGAACCCATCGATGGGTAATAGCCAGCTGTGCTCTGGGTCGGCGGACGGCCCGGAGTCCGATACGGGATCGAGTAAAGAAAGGTTTCTCATGGGTCGTCCCCAGCCCGCCGGACGCCCACGCCGGGATCGTCCGCTTGGAAAGGTCCCACTTGGGAGGGATCTCCAGGTCCCACTCGATCACCCGTTATTAGCTCACACGAGCACGGCGTTCAAACCAACGGGGTAACGCTGCGTCGCCACCCCATCCAGTCCCACACTGCGGATGGGCGACACGTGGGGCCGACAAACCGTCACTCCTCTCACAGATACCCTCACTTGATGAGGATTTGGGAAGGATGCCCCCTGCCAAGCTCCGACGTAAAACCAGCCTCGTTAACACATCGAGCTATGACGCAAAACCAGCACTCGGACACCAGAACCTCCCGAAAGGCATCTGGGCGTCCGCGCCGACCAAGGCCCTGTCGAGCTACGATGCAAAACTAGCACTCGGACACCAGAACCTCCCGAGAGGCATCTGGGCATCCGCATCGACTAAGGCCCCATCCTGCTACGACGTAAAACTGGCACTTGGACACCAGAACCTCCCGAGAGGCATCTGGGCGTCCGCGCCGACCAAGGCCACATCCAGCTAGGACGTAAAACTGGCACTCGAACACCAGAACCTCCCGAGAGGCATCTGGGCATCCGCGTCGATCGAGGCCACGTCCAGCTACGACGTAAAACTAGCACTCAGACACCAAAACCTCCCGAGAGGCATCTGGGCGTCCGCGCCAACCGATGCCACGTCCAGCTACGACGTAAAACTAGCACCCGGACACTGGAACCTCCCGAGAGGCATCTGGGCGTCCGCGCCGACCGAGGCCACGTCCAGCTATGACGTAAAACTAGCACTAGGACACCGGAACCTCTCGAGAGGCATCTGGGCATCCGCGGCGACCAAGGCCATGTCCAGCTACGACGTAAAACTAGCACTCAGACACCGGAACCTCCCGAGAGGCATCTGGGCGTCCGCGCCGACCAAGGCAACGCGTAAGGCATCTGATTGTCTGTGCTTGAGAGAAACAACCACTTACCGACTGCCAACCCTCGGGGGCTGGGTTAGTTGGGAAAAGTGCCTAAATGAACTCATCACACAGACAGATGCCACGATCAAAGGGGAATTTTTTTTATTATAAACCCCCTGGTTCAAACGTTACATAATACTTTGTAAGAACCTAACGTCTACGCCCAGCGCATGCGCCCTACTGCTTCAACAAGGGCGCTCCTCGCCTCGAAAAGCTTCGAAACTACCTCGAGCAGCGCGTCGACGGTGGCGCTATCGCGGGCCACAGCCTCCTCTTCCACAAGTTCGGCCAGCGCATGGTCGTACTCAGCCCAAAGCGCGGCTAAATGGTCCTCCTCCTCCTCGGGCGCCGGTGGAGCATCAAATTCAAAGATCAGTGGCAAAGCCATCGAAGGTTGTGAGGAAAGGTTCTGGGCTGGGGATAATCGTTCAAACAGGCAGTGCGTAACATCCCAAAATTTGAGTTTTGGAATGTTTGATTTCAAAATTGAACCAATTGTATTTTACTTGAATTAATTCTAGCTTAATTTGAATTTCTAAATAATGAAAGGATTTAATTTGACTAAACTATTCATCAAACTAAAGAATTACAGTTTTAGTTGGGTTCCTTGTGCTCTAAGGAATTTTTCTGTATTTTTGGGGATTTTTCTGAATTTATTTGCTATTTATTTGAATTTATTTGCATTTAATTGATTTTCTGGATTTTTTCTTAATTGGAAAAGGTTTTTATTTTCTCAAAAGCCTCTCGGGCCGAATCTCCGCCGGCCCACTCCTCCGCCATTTGCGCTTAGCCCGCTCCTCGGCGGACGCTCACTTCGGCCCGGCCACGCCTCCGCTCGGCCCACCTCTCTCGCTTTCCGCTTTGCCCGGCACGGCGCGTCGGCCGTCCGATCGACGCCACGTGTGCGGCTGAGATTGCGCCCCACGAAACCCTAGCGCCGCAGTCCCGTCGCCGCACGCGCCGTCGCCGTTCTTGGAGTCCGGGTCGGACACGTCCTCCGAGACCCCTATATAAAGCGCCGCACCACTCCCGAGGATCGCCTATCCGCGCCGCCGCTTGCCCTTCGCCGCCGTCGGAAAGCCGCTGGCGCGTGCACCCTTGCCGGAGTCCGCCGCCCTTGCCGAAGCTTCCGCCGCCTTTTCCTTCACCGCCGGTACGTCTCCGCCGCCGTTGTTGGTCTCCCCGCGTTCCCCGTGTCATACTCTCCCCGTTCCGCCTTGTCCCGGGTCCGATCCGTCGCCATCTCGCCGTCGGCTGTGTCTTCTTCTCGAAGTCCTGTGAGCCCCACGCCGCTGCCTCGCCGTCGTTCTCCGCCGAGGGACCGTGGCCGTCCGATCGGCAACCGACGCGCCTGATCGGGCCACGTCCCTCACCGCCAGCGCCATGTTCCCAACCGTCCGATCTGGCCAGGTCGCCAGATGCTCAACACGTGGCAATCCGCGTCAGCGCCGCCTCTGTCGCCACGTCAGCCCTGATGCTTGTGTCAGCCGCCTCTGTTTTCCCCTCGGGCAAGTGATCGTGAAGTAAAGGGGGTGCTTTCTAGCACATTGGGATGTGGATGTCTTGCCTGAGACAAATTAAGGACTTAATCTTGTGCGCCATTGAACTGGGCCTAACCGTACTACCACATGTCTGGAATGGGACAGACCTAGCTGATTAATTTGCAATGTCTAATCTTGAGTACTGCCAGTTGGTGGTGTGGGTTCCGGGATGGACGGGTAGATTCGCAAGGCGCAAGAGGGGGCCCTAATGGGCGAAACCTTAGCGGCGAAGACTGAGTTTAGACAAGGCATTCTAAAGGCTTTGTCATGATATCTCTGCGACACACCAAAGGAAGTGTGTTAAGATCGATTGCACAAAGAGATGTTCATGTCTTGTGGGTAAAGTTGTACAACCTCTGCAGAGTGTAAAACTATTCGAATAGCCGCGTCCGCGGTCATGGACAAAGCCCGGGAATTTCACACGGGGTATAGAGTGTTTCATAAAATGTGGAATTGTTGGGATGTGAACGGAGAGTTCACTGTTGTTTTGTTGTCTATCATTGATCTACCAGTTATTTATTTATCTTTTCATAAATATGCTTTCAATCTATTTATTGTATTTCAATTCAAGTTACTGCTTTCTTCAAATGAAACATATAGCCATCCTTGTCAAGCCGTGCATAAATATATTGCATCAATTCCCTACGGCTTGCTGAGTACCTTTGTACTCACGGCTTTATGCCCTTGTTGATCAGTTGCTGAAGGAGATAATGAATATCATGAGGAGGAATTCTATGAAGACTACATGGATTAGGAAGGCGTTCCCCAGACGATTGCCTGTGGCTTGTCGAATGGCTCAAGTTATCTTTTCCGCTGCAATAGTATTTGTTTCTTAAGCCTTAATGCATAATGGTGTAAACTTTGACCATAAGGTCGTTTGCTTTATTCAATAATAATTTGCTTCTTCTTAGTTAATTCGTTGTATGGGATGATATTTCATCTATGTTTTCACTGTGTGCACTAGTGTGATCCTGGACTAGTGCAGTATACACAGAGGGTTTCGGATTTGCAAATCCAGGTCCCGACATAGTGATATCCTTATATACCCAGAAGAGCGGAAGCCAAACGGTCCCGAATAAATACAGACGCGGGAAGATGAAGCGGCCCTCACCAGATTTCGGAGCAGCCAAGAAGGCGTATGGTCAAGGGTTGTCAAAACCAAGCACGGCGTGTGCAACGAAGTAATTAAAAGCCTCTGCCGGCAGAGATACCTCCCCGACCGGCTCTCCGACCCACCCGGGGGATCCAGCAGCCAGATGCGCTCGAGCGCACCCGGCCGGAATCGACCGATCGAGTCAGTCGAACCCGACAGACCAGGTCAGTCGGATCGCCCGACCAAGTCCGATCGCCGACCAAACCAACCAGAGGGCGTCCGACCCCCGCCATAGGTCGGACTCCCCACAAACTCCGACCAAGCCGAGGCGATCTCCGCCAAAGGCCGAGTGCCAAGCCGTCGAGGGGCCATTGGCCACCTGCCCCACAGACACGACAGCTCAGAAAGACCGCACGAGGGCAGGTGGCTCCTTCCCATGGTAGCGAGGAGGTTGCCAAAGTCAAAGCTCCAGTCTCATCATCCAATCATGCGCAGTGCAAGGATGTGCTCCCTCCCGAGGCAGCACCGGAGCCAGGCATTGAGGCGTCAGCATCTGACGAACGTACAATAGGGTAGGTGCGCCATTTCCCGATGACACGAAAAACTGTGCCACTCGATGAGTCCACCGACCCGACGTGGGGTAAGTGGACGCCGATCAAATCACCAAGACCAAGGATCAGGACTTCTAGCCTAGGACACCTCATCCTTTCTTCTCCCAACTCCCCGTGTAACCTGCCCCCTCCGACTGTATAAAGGGAGGCAGGGTCCTCTGAGAAAAAGAGGAGAGAGACCCCCTTTCTCGGTTCTCACGGGCAAGCTGTTCTTGCTCCCACGGGTTCGAGTCCTTAGCTCTCGCTTGAAATACCGTGCAGTCATCTGCATCCGAAGTAATATAGCACCACCACACGAACTGGAGTAGGGACATTCAGCCCGAACCGATATACATCTTGGGCTTCTTGAGTCTAACCATTCAAGGAGAGGGAACGCGCGGTCACTTGACTAAAAAATTCACTTACCGGTGCTCGAAACACCGACAGTTATGATCAATTTAAATGAAGGCTATTAGGCTGATTCAAAATTGGATTGGAATTGAAGCAGTGTCGTCGGCCTGGACTTGTTGTGGTAGTAGTGTTGCTCCCCTCACTATAGTTCCTGAGTAGAATAACATTGCATGACTTAGGTAGCAATCCATCCTCAATAAGAAAATTATGTTCTCCTAGAATGAGCTCACGTGATAACTCAACTGTCGTGCACGTGCTCTTGTCAAAGGTCTTTGCCAAGCATCTTGTAGAGGAGTGTTATGTGTGTCCAAGAAAGTGATGTCCTCATCATCCTCCCCCTCATAATCAAATAATCTTGGCTCATAATTAAATATGACGCACGGTTTGGCAAAGAAGCTTCCAATATCAAATCAATTTGATGCTCAATTCCTCTAACATGTGGCAGCCCTGGGGTATTTTAGATGGAAACACATCAGCAAAGTCCTGCAAAAGGTTAGTAACAACAGGAGACAAAGATATAGGTAAATCCTTAAGGAAAATAAAGCATCTTTGCAAAGTAAAGCATAGTCATTAAAATCAGATTTAGTAGTAAGAAAAACAGATCCTTTTATTTTAATTTCACCTTTGCTAGCAGTAGATTCTTTTTTCTTATGTTGCACAAGTTCTTTAGCTATAATCTGATTTTCACTTTTAATACTCTCCTTTTCTCTATTAGTTATCTCTAATTCATCTTTTAAAATTGCTTTAGGAGACAAGGGCAGCAAAGTGATTTTCCTTCCTTTAGATATGAGAGTAATTGATTAGTTCAACCGTGATGCAAAGTATCTCTATCATATTGCCATGATCTACCTAACAACAAAGAACATATTTTCATAGGTACAACATGGCAATCAGCATAATCATGATATGAACCAATAGAAAAGCGTACTATCACAATGCATGTTTCATTCAGTTTACCATAAGAATTAAACCATTGAATGTAGTAAGGACGAGTGTGCTGATTGATGGTCAAGCCAAGCTTCTTGACCATGTCCATGCTTGCAAGATTGTTACAACTCCCACCATCAATGATGATTCTGCACGAACGCTCATTGATGACGAACTTCTTTTAGAACAGGTTGTGGCAATGGTTCTGTTCAGCACGCTCCATTTGAGCACTAAGCACATGCTTCACAATGATGCTCAAGTATTTATCCGTGACTTCAACACCGAATTGTTCCTCATATTCAGATTTTTGTTGGTCACCTACAGGGTCAGTTGCAACCATAGCATATTCTTCCTCAAGATCACTAGCTAAATTATACTCACCATTATCCTTTATGAGAAGAGCTCACTTGCTAGGGTAGTCCCTCATCATATGATCGTAGCCCTTGCAGCGATGGCATTGTACAACCCTAGATCGCCTGGTAGAAGCAACCGACAAAGCTCGCACCCTAGACGTTCATCTCCTCTTAGTACTCCTCCAAAGCTTGTGTAGACTCTTCTTCAACTGATGATTTTGTTGTGGCAAGGGTGAGTACATAAAGCACTCAACAAGTTATGCACAGAATGCAATTCTAACATAGCTATTTGCCAGGCTTATTCCAATGGATGGCTAACATGGTTGTTTTGCAGTAAAGCAGAATTTACAAATGAATATAGTAAATAGATTGAAATGACAGTAAAAAATAACAATAATAAGTAATTTGTAGATATTTCTCAGAGTAAACTTGGCACAAAGCCCTAAACAAATTCCAAACTTTCAAATGGCACAAGCCTCCGTTCCCAAATTTTATTTTACAAAATCTAACCATTGACTGTAATCCACAAACATTGTCCAATACCACAGACCCGCCCGCATAAGTTTACACTCTACAGAGATTACGCACTTTACACATATAATATAATCAAACTATTTACAATTTAGCACATGATATAATCAAACTCTATATCCGGATCAAGCGGATAAAACCCGATTTGTTTCACTCCTACTCCACACGCTCATGCAACGTGCATCCCAGCATTTGGCCCGAGCATGTGCCGCGCCCGCCAACTTTTTTTTCATTACAGAAAGAAGCATGCCATTGTGCACACCACTACAAGAATCAGGGGAAAATTCGTGGGCCAAAAACCCACGAATTTAAGCTAAAACCCACGAATTTAATTTAAATTCGTGAGCAAACCGTCGAATTTAGTTCACGAATTTAACTCAACGAAATTAATTAATTAAATTTGTGGGTACCCACGAATTTAAGTTAAATTCGTGGGTTTTTGCCAAGCCCAAGAATTTAATTGGGAATCTGAGTTAAATTCGTGGGTTTATTAAACCCACGAATTTAACAGATTAAATTCGTGGGTTTATTAAACCCACTAATTTAATAGATTAAATTGTACAAATAACCCACCCAATTTATCAGATTAAATTCGTGGGTTTAATAAACCCACGAATTTAACAGATTAAATTCGTGGGTTTAATAAACCCACGAATTTAACCTAATAAATTCGTGGGTTATTAAACCCACGAATTTAATCTGATAAATTCGTGGGTTTAATAAACCCGCGAATTTAATCTGTTAAATTCGTGGGTTTAAGAAACCCACGAATTTATCAGTTATTTTTACAAAAAAAATGTATATATATATCCATATATATATCCAAATGTATGTATTTTTATATATATATGTATCGCACTCAATACATATAACAACTAAAGAAGAAAAGAAAAGGCAAAAAGAAAATTGAAACTAAAAATTGCTAAGCAAAGAATAAATAAGAAGGATCATCTATTTTGTTCAAATCTGATCAGAAACACTAACACAAAAGACAAACTCCACAATGAAGTTCAAGCGAATGAAGAATTAACAAACGAGACACCAAACCTATTACCAGACTAAAATATCAAACCAACCTATTAACTCTTCAAACCGGCTTAAAACTAAGTCTCCGAATGTACAAAATTTCGCATGACCTCTCTTGTAAATAGGACATCCACTCAGCAGACAAAAAACATTTGCGCTTATAATATATATATCAATATCTCAAACCGTATGAGACATTCTAGCGATCCTTAGATAATCCAATCACACATCCAACGGCAATTTGTAAACTACGCAATGACGTACAACACATTACAACTGCAATAGATACAATCCACATTCCATTAAAATAAGTCCATCACAATAAGTCGATCACAGCGTATCCATCACAACAAGTTATAAAGTACAACAGTTATACACCAATCGAGCTCACAATGGAATTCATGCCTCGGGGTTGTTGGAGTTGTGGGCGCTACCACCACCGTCGGCGCTGTTGAAGATGTCTTCTATGATGTCGTCGTTAGTACGTGCTGGAGGGCGTGACCTAGAAACCTGCAAGTTCAAGGTTAACTTAGGTTGTGCTACAAGTAACATTATGCTGATTCACATGAATATCAATATGAGAATATCAATAGTACTATTCAACCAAGACACAATATGAGAATATCAATATGACAGGTCAAGCTAAACAAGAATAGATACTATATATAAGAAATACACGTACGAACTAGTTAAGACATGCTGCAATAATCATATGAACATCAATCTCATATTCAATGAAGCATCAAAGTAATACTCTGTAGTATTAACATAAGGCCAAGATTACAACTAAAATTATTTAATTCAACTTCCAAAGACCCCAATTGCATCACTGAGTATTCAAAAGATAACAAACAGTAAAAATAGTTCAAAGAAGCAATTAAGAGTTTTGGTAGTCATTTCAAGAGTTCAATATACAAAGTACAAATGTAAAGCATTCTACAAGGATAAACAATCAGATTGTACATGGGCAAACAACACATTCTACAAGGATGCCATATAAAACATTTAAAACATAAGTTCACAATTGAACAAGTTGTCTTAAGATAACTTTTCAATTCCAAGAAGTCAACATAATGTAAGGTTCGAAATCAAAAAGTTATTGACAGAAAGAAAAAATCAAATAGCACGTAATAATTCGGTCAACCATCACTTATCTACAGGAGCACAGCAATGAACTTTCATAAGCACACAAGTAAACCTTTTGAAGTATGAACATTGAGATGATTTGTGCAAGGTTTACGAAAGATTTGCCTAAATGTCCTAAAATCGACTAAGTTATGCATTTCAACAAAAATTATCACTTTTGCAATAGATTACTCAGATTGATATATACTAAAAGAATGAACTAGATTTCCTACGGAAGTATATGTCCATCCGCTGCACATGTAATCTCATATTCAATGAAGCATATGTAATCTCATAATCAAAGAATGAACTAAAGTTCCTACGGAAGCATATGTAATCTCATATTCAATGAAGCATATGTAATCTCACATGTATTCTCATATTCAAAGAATGAACTAAATTTCCTACGGAAGCATATGTAATCTCAACTAAATTGCAACTAATGTTCCTAAATTTGAGCAAGAGAAAGGAAGGGATGGGGCAGGTAGCTCACTAAGTCATCAAACTCCACAACAAAGTTCAAGCGAACGAAAAATTAACAAACGAGACACCAAAACTACTACCTCTACTAAAAGACCGAAACAAACCTTTTAACTCTTTAAAACCGGCTTAAAACCAAGTCATTGAAATGTTCAAAATTTCGGCTTGACCTCTCTAGTAAATAGGACATCCACTCAGCAGACAAAAAAGCATTTGCAGTTATAATATATATATCAATCTCTCAAACCAGAAAGAGACATTCTAGCAGATCCTTAGATAATCAATCACACGTCCAAAATGGCAATTTGTAAACTACGTACGCAATGACCACCACCACCGCCGGCGCTGTTGAAGATGTCTTCTATGATGTCGTCGTTAGTACGTGCTGGAGGGCGTGACCCAGAAACCTGTAAGTTCAAGAATTGACAAACTTAGCTCGTGTCGCAAACTTAGAATGTTTTCGACATTCATACCTATGGTGCCGTCTGAGGTGGCTGCATGGCCCACGGGTTGATGTACATAGGCATTCCTTGGCTTGGCATAGGTGGTGGGTACATGTAGAACGGGTTTGGAGGCTGGGAGCCCTGTAAGGCATAGACAGGTACATTATGCCACATATAAATCATTCATTCAAATTTTGAATAACGAATTGAACCGATCCGTCTTTACCTGTGGTGCCTCTCCTGTAGAAGGTGGCTGCATGAACCCGTTTTTGCAAATGTGATACTGCACTATATCCTTGCTGTAGTAGCTGTTATTCTCGCAGAGGGTACACGGGCAATACACATATTCAGCTCCTCCATTGTATGCTTGCTTCAAGAAAGCATCCGTGATCTGCCCCCATTCCCTTGAATGCCCCCCGTCACTCCTCCATCCGTCATACATTGCCCTTCGATCGTCACCCATTATCAAAGCTAAACAAATGAAACAATGTCAACGTACGACCGTGGCTTAGGTGACAAAGACAACCCTATTAGGAAAGATGCGTTCTAAACCCACCCAAGAATGGAGGCTATTGCATGCGACCTGTGACGTGCGCTACGAACCGAACGAAATTTTGGCAGCATAACCCCGCTGTTCTCCAAACGCACGCTTGATGCTGGTGCGTCGGAGAACAACAGGGTTATGTGACCGAAATCACGTTCGGATCGCTCGCACGTCACAGGCCCTATGCAACAACCAACATTCTCGGGCTGTCCAAAATACGTTGGACAATTCTGGAATCGCGCACCTCACAAGCAAAAGTGAGATGCGCCGTTCCCGAACGGGTGACGCCTATGCTCTCTACTGTTCGACACAAACCCTAAACTCTAACGTTATATACAACGGCAGCGAGAATATAAAAATATATATATCAAATGCAGCGAGTATAAAATGATATGAAATAACTTTAAACGAATATAAAAAGAGACGAAATATACCTTCTCCAACGCCGGTGGGGGCGTCGCGGAGGGTCCGGGAGGGCGGGTGGCACCAGCGCGCAGGCGGCACCGCGGGCGGCGCGGTGTTGGCGCGGCGGTGGCGCGCGGCGACGACAGCGGGCGGGTGGGGCACCGGCGCGGGCGGGCGAGGGCGGCGTCTCGCGACCGAGCGGGCGGTGGCACGGTAGGAGGGCGGCCGGGCGGCGGCGCGGCGGCGCGCAGCGGCGGCGGCAGCGACGACGCGGGTGGCCGCGGGCGGCGGCACGGCGGCGCGGCCGGGAGAGGGGCAGCGCGGGCGGGGGCGCGTGGCGGGCGGCCGGCAGGGCGGAGTCGCGGCGGGGGCGCGGGCGGCGGCGGGCCGGGCACGGCGCGCGAGGGCGCGCCGGCCGGCGCGCGAGCAGCGGGCGGCGGTCGGCGCCGCTGCCGGCCGGCGGTGGCGCGGCGCGGCGGCCGGGGCAGCCTCGGCGGCCGAAGGGCAGCGGCGCGGCGAGGCCGGTCGAAGGCGTGGCTCGTGGCGGCAGTGCAGAGAGGCGGGCAGGGGGCGGGCGGGCGCGAGGCGCGCGAGGATCAATGGCCGCGCGAGCGCAGCGAAGCGGGCGGCGGGCGCGCATGGCGCGGCGCGGCGCGTGGCGTGGGAGGCGCGTCGGTGGCGGCGCGGGGCCCAGAGGGTTTTGGCCCGAGTTAAATTCGTGGGAAGGTGGCCCACGAATTTAAAATTTAAATTCGTGGGTAATTGGTGGCCCACGAATTTAAATTTTTAAATTCGTGGGTAATTTTTGGCCTACGAATTTAAATGTTTAAATTCGTGGGTAACTTCTGGCCCACGAATTTAAATTTTTAAATTCGTGGTTACTTTTGGCGCACGAATTTAAATGATTAAATTCGTGGGTGTTATTTGAGCCCACGAATTTAAATAAATAAATTCGTGGGTTTCATTTTGGCTCACGAATTTAATTAGAAACGTGGGTTTTATACAAACCGACGAATTTAAATAAATAAATTCGTGGGTTTTTTTTGGGCCCACGAATTTTTCTCTGTTTCTTGTAGTGCGCACACCATACCATACACACATACGCGAGTGCACTTCTTTTAACATACGCTTAAATAGACAAAGTATAAGGATAAATTCGTTTCCTCACAAAATTCTAGTGAATAGTATTTGCATCTGTATAAATTGGTAGGTACCAATCTGGTGACTGAATCGTACACCACAAATCCCTCACCCCGCTAAAAGATGGCAGTCAAGTGTTTTTTCCTAAATGGTACTAGAGTATTTTTTGATCTGTGAACACTCAATTTTTTTTTGTCAATTAGATATTACTTTTTATCCACGTTGTGCTTTATCATTTTGACTTTGTCAATATGGGCTTTATGATTTACGTTTTTGTTTGTTGTGTTCCTTATTTTTTACAAATTGTCACATTATTTTATTACATAATTTATTTTGTGTAAAACTAGGACATAATTGATAAAAAAAAGGTCATTCAAAAAAGAATATTGTGCTTTTTTACAATATGTCACATTATTTTTACATAATTTCATTTGTGTAAAACTAATATATAATGGTATAAAAAGGCTATGCATAAAAGAATAATGTTCCCTAGCCAATAACTAAAAAATTGAGTACTCCTTGATAAAATAGTACTAGAATGAGAGGAGAGAAGGCAAATTGGTTTCGTCTAATAGATCTAAATCTAAAAGCTCAAAATTTAAGTGCTATTTAGTATAAGAAAACACTCACATTCTTGCTAGACACTCCCCTATATGTACATACATATATATACTATTATGTATATACGTGTACAATACCCTATTATATGCTCGAGCCAATTAACCCAGTCTGACCAAGCCATGCATCCCAGTAATTAGTGCAACATAACTGCCCTAGTTAGTGTAAGCCCATTAGTTACGTGGCCAAACCAACTAGTAAATGCATTTCTTGTTTGTACTGAAATCTATTTTTTTATTTAGCCATAAGTTTTTACTGGCAGTTCTGATTCACGAACGGTTTTCACTAGTAACTTACTAATAACGAGAGTAACATATTGATATAAGTCTCACCAACAAAAGCATAAATAAGATTTTACTGCTAATTTACCGAATGTGTTGTAAGATTTTACTACTGCATAGGCTTCTGAACCCTCTGGTGTCGGGACCCGAATTTGCAAATCCGAAACCCTCTGTGTATACTGCACTAGTCCAGGATCACGCTAGTGCACACAATGGAAATATAGATGAAATACCATATCATTTAACCAATTAACTAAGAAAGAAGCAAACTATTATTAAGTAAAGCATCAAATCTTATGGTCAAAGTTTACACCACTATACCTTAAGGGCTTAAGAAACAAATAAATTGTTGCAGCGGAAACAAAATAACGTAGGCCATTCAACATGCCACAGGCAATCGTCTGGGGAACGCCTTCCTAATCCACGTAGTCTTCATAATATTTCTTCTCATAGAACACAGTATTTCCTGGTCCTTCCTCAACAACTAATCAACAAAGGTGTATAGCCGTGAGTACAAAAAGTACTCAGCAAGCCGCAGGGAAATGATGCAATATATTCATGCAGGCTTGACAAAGGATAGACATATGGTTCTTTTGCAGAAAGTAATAACTTGAATTGAAGTACAGTAAATAGATTGAAAACATATTTATGAAAAGATAATAAATAACTGGTAAATCAATGATAGATAACATGTACAGAATGGTGAGGCATCACCCTACACCATCTAAACAATTATCAAACCACTAAATTCAATAGTATAACTTTAGACAACAAAACAACAGTGAACTCCCTGTTCACATAACAATTCTACCATTCAACATTTCATGAAATACTCTATACCTCATGTGAAATTCCCGGGCATGTCCATGACCACGAACGTGGCTATTCGAATAGTTTTATACTCTACAGAGGTTGTACTGCTTTACCCACAAGACATGATATTCTCTTATTGCCACATGATAAACACATTTCCTTTGGTGTGTCGACAAAGAATCATGACAAAGCCTTTACAATGCCCTATCTAAACTCAGTACTGCCCACTAAGGTTTCACCCCTCAGGGCCTTCTCTTGAGCCATATGAATCTCCCTGTCCATCCTGAAACCCACACCACCAATTGGCAGTACTCAAGGCTAGACATTGCAAATTAACCAGCTAGGTATGTTCCATACCAGACATGTGGTAGTACGGTTAGGCCCATGTAACGACCCCCATTTTTGCAAACTTGCAAAAATGGAAATCTAATGTGCATTCCGTACTAGTCCCATGATCAGTAGCTAGTACACACATACACACCAATTGGAATCACCACCATACAACAAATATTATTAAGCGGAAGCTATTACATAAAGAAAACTTTCACAAATCAGAGACATAGCAGCAAAAGAAGCAAAGTCTTGTAGTGTGCCCGTCCAAAAACCGCAGGCAACTGACAAGGCATAATCCCTAGAAAGATCACGACGAAGAAAAACCCGCAACCTGCGACGAAAGAAACCTTCGAAGCTTCGCTAACTTATCCACCTAAAAACCACATATAAGCAAGGGTGAGTACTTTCGTACTCCGCAAGACTTGAGCAAAGCCTAGAATATATGCAGGCCATTTCAAAGTAGGCTACTACAGTTAATTTGCATAAAGCAGAATTGACATTGTAAAACAAGTTATTTGCAAACGAAATTTATAAAAGCATAATTGACTGATATGAAATAAGTAAAGCATAAGTAATATTCACAACCCATCGTGAATATCGAATAATCCAGAAATGGAATCCATCAATGTCGATCCTTTGACATGAAAACAAAAGCTGCTAAACAAGTTCCAAACCACAACCCATTTTAGAAAATTAAACATTTAACTAGTGCAAGTTCACCAAGTTTCCCATGACCGAGGGGACGGCTAATCGATTAAATTTACACTCTGCAGAGGTGTACAACTTTACCCACAAGTCATGACCTTTTCTTTTTGCAGCATTTTTCACGCACCTTTGGCGTGTGGCCAGAATGTTCATGACGAAAACCTTTACATTATCTAATTTAACTTTGCACCAAAGACAGGACGATAAAACCCACGCTATCTTTGGAAGAACTCGAGCATAGGAATGTTGGAACTTCTCATAGACGTGGCGTACACTGTTGTATTGGTAAGTGTTGTTCCCAACACCTCAGAGTGGGCACCCCGTAGAGCAAACCTCGAAAGGAGAGCCCGTACTACTTCAGCCTACCAATGTGCAAAGTTAAACTAGATAACTTAATTGGTTTAAGGAAGCCCCATAACAACACTTGTGGTTGTACGGATTATCTTGGATCATACAACACTGAGTTCGGTCCTTAAGTTGACACGGGCGATACTCCACCCTACACTACGTGCAAATCCCCTCGCACCTTCGGGCTATTGCCAATAATCGCCCGCATCAAAACCATAGTTTTATTTTGGGTTTTTAATCAAAATACCCATAACCAACAGCTACAATTACAACATTTTCCATTTCTCAAGGAACACATTTTGATCTGATCATCATCATCATTTATTCTAAAAGCATGGCTAAGCATAGATAAAAGTAATCGCATATACCCATGATGACATTAAGTAATTGTCTAAGCTTATTCTATGGTTATCAAGGCTCACATTTTCATACTTATCAAGGATGTTTCATGAGACAACAGGTATAACTACCAGTACCACAAAATAGCAATTTACAAAAAGTAAACGTATGCATGAAACATTTTAATAAGCAATGCAAATTAAATTCTGGGATCAAGATGGTGAAAGGAGGGTGCTTGACTTGCTTATATATCGTTTAAGACGAAGACGTGATCACGGCTGACGGAGGAAGGGACGTCGGATTCTACACGTCGATTGATCGGAAAATATAGCAAATAATAAACTTCAATAAGGGCAAAAAGAAAACAGACAGAAACTCAAATAAAGATTCATTGCAGAAAACAGGAAAACTGTAGAGTTTGAATTATTTAAGATCTCATGATTTAGATACTTACACATGCACATACTTAATTGTTTTGAGATAACAAGGCAGGGTTTTCTTTAGCAGATTATCAAATCTTGAATTACGAATTCAAGAGGCTAAAATTATGAATTTCAGTATTTATAACTTCGAATTATAGATGCTAAAATTATTTGGATTAAAAGAAGTAAAACACAAATTAAAGCGGTTACGCTAATAGCACTTAACCTTAAGTGATTTGCATAAGAAAGGTTTTGAATGAGTTAGATCTATTAGGTTAGGTTACTAGATTTATTTATGATTTTTAAGAAGGTTCTGGTGATACAAATATATTAGCTACAAATTTCGTTATTACAAGACTCACTTATTCCTATTATGGCAGGTTCACTAATCATAAAACTTAGGGTTATTTGGCTACTAGAGTTTATATGCAAAACATGACGAAATCAGATTATTTCTTCGGAAGTGGATAGCATATACTTTGAAGAACATATCTAGGCTAAATTCATACATTTTGGTGTTTAGACGAGACACTATGTTCATAGCTGAAAAAGCTTATATAATATTAAAGGTTACGACAACTATAATTTTTAAGGTTATTTGACTAGCAAAATTTAATTGAAACGAAAGTGGTAAATAAAATATTTTTCTAGAATATGGTAGACCATATCCTAAATATCATTTCTAAACTAATTTCCATAATATTTGCATTTAGACGAGAGGTTCTACGGGTTGATGAAAAAGCTTGAGCGATCATATAACTACACGATAAGGATTCAATTTTTGATACAAGTTTGCGACTACACCGTCTAGGATAATTTACTCATTTTTTAGGCATTAATAGGGTATGACTCTAATAGTATTTTAAAGTTGGTTTCGCGACAATTGGTTTTTATCCGAAATGTTTTTCCTATAAGCGATCATTAGGGTCTAACATTATTTTATTTCATCCTTGCACAAACATAAGGTATTTTTGTATAAACAGTAAGAGTACTATTTTTCAAAGCTATAGGATTTGGTTTCATCAAATTCAGAGTTTATTTGTGAAAGTTATAGCTATTTATATCATGCAAGTATTAACACTTTGACTATTAATCATTTACTGTTTTATATAGTAAACTTTAAATATTATTATGTATCTGGAATCCTTGTACTGCTAGGAATATAGCAAAACTGTTTTGGTGATCATTTGAATTCATTTGAACTCTATATTGACTATTTGATTCTATATGCATATGCATATACATTTTATACTTAAGTTATTTCACATTTTTCAAGATAGTTCAAATCAAAATCATATATTAATTATTTTGGTAAATTAACATATTCTACTGCCATGACAATATTTAGAATTCAATTTTTACTTATTCTATATTTCTTTTACTCAAATTATGTATATTTGAATATCTAGTGTATTGAAAACAATCTTTAATAGAAAGTATTTCAAACAATAATGAAATTTAAATATTTTTACATATTTGAACTTCTGGAAACATGAGTATTTCACTAAAATTGGTTTCATTCAATCCTATGTCTATTTACAACATTTTAATATGAAGTATGTTTTTAGCCCTTTCTTTCAAATTTAAATTTCAAATTTACCCAGTGAATATTTTCAAAATGTTATTGCATATTCTGAAACTACTTGATTTTAAATGAATATAGAATTTTGTTTCATGCAATTTGAAGTTATAATGCAAAAGTTATGAGCATTTGAATCATCTCGATTTTTGGAAATTAAACTGAAATTCGAAAAATACGTTTTCAAAGTTGGAATGCGTATTTCACCGCGTGACTGAAGTTCTGCGCGTCTGGCTGACAGAGCGGGCCCACGGGGCAGTGACCGAAGAACAGAGGAGTGGCTAGGGCTCATCGGCGACGGCGCTCCGGCGGGATTCCGGCCGAATGGGTGGCACGGCAGGCTCCAGGGGATCTTGGCGCACCCGTGGGTGGGGTCGCTCACCGGCGGGGACGGCCGGAGAGGGCTGCCACCGGCGGCATGCGGCGGAGGAGGAGCGGCATGCCGAAGAAGAAGAAGGAAGCTAGCTCCGATTGAATCGGTAGTGGTTTAAGCATCTATGGGGTCAGGGCATTCCATTTTGGCGGTTGTGCGGGCCGGAGAAGCGACGAGCTGAGCTGTCACCGTCGGCCGGCCGTGAGGAAGAAAAGCGCCCGGTGAGGATGTTCTACAGGTGAAAAGAGATGGAATTTCGGTGTGATCAGTAAACTAGGATGTCGAATGGAGCTAGAGGGGGAATCAATTTCAAGGATTGATACCAGTTTCGCCCGAATTGAAGTTTCTCCCCCTTTTCGGTTTTTCTGGCGAAAATGGCGAAGAACACGATTTCAGCTTGATTGGTTGGTTCTAGGAGTAGCTGAGAGAGAAGGGGAGCTCAATGTGATACACGAGAGCTATTTATAGCCAGAGGATTCGGGTTCACCAGGGTTTGAACACGAGAGGAAGTTGCGGCTGATTTTGGCGTAGACTCGGTGAAGTGGCGCGAGATTTTTCTGGCGTAAGGGACATGGAATTACCGGCAGTATGGCACAGGAAAACCAAGGATGAACGTAGCTGCACGGATCGCTCGGGTGGCGTGAATCGCACAGAGGCGGCAAGACTCGGGAGAACGCAAGCTCTGAGTCGGCGAAGCGAAGAAGAAGAGAGGGAAGAAGGAAAAGTGGGGCTGACGGCTGGGCCCGGGGTCCACCGGCAGTGAGAGGAAAAGGTTTCCGTTGCTTCCAGCGCGCCATTACGGAAAAAGTGGTGGCCCACACGTCAGTGAGTGAAGGCGAGTCAGAGGATAAGCTTCAGCCGGACAGCTCCATGTGAGCATTGAAATTGCTATCAAATCACCGTAAAATTTTGTGAAACTTTTCAACCGACCTCTTCTGGTAGTTTTTAATCTTCAGTAAAAATTTTAGGTTAAAATACAGCATGGTTGAATTATAAAAATTCTGACATTGTACCTCTGCCAAAATTTCCATTTCGAATTTTTATTTCTTTAAAGGTTCAAACCTTATTATTTATTTTTGTAACTTTTATGAGGGGTTATATCTAGGTCAAGGATATCTATGAAAAATTTAAAGTCAAAATATTTGGTGGTTAGTTTATAAAAATTCTGACATGACAATTTCCAGATTTTTAAAGCTTCTGTTTTGGAATTTTTATAAGGCTTTGCCGACATGATAATTTTCTGATATTTTTACCAGAGATAAACTCTACCATCAGGGTGTTATGGTAATTTTTCCAGCTCCAAATAAACCTCTAATATTTTTCATTAATTCTGACTTGCACTGTTTCTAGTCAAAAGAGGTGTCATTAATTTTATTTATCCACTTTTCTGTGCATAAAATTTTACTTGTTGATTTTACTGACTTAACAGTATGGTTGGGGTTCCATGGTAATTTTTCCAAAATTTATCTTTTACCTTTTTATCTTTTTACCATTATCCATTCTTTAACTGTATTTCATTGATTTTTCATTCAATACAAAAATCCAGGAAATTCCAAATAAATTCCAATCATGTCAAGAAAAATCAGAAATAAATATATCCAAATTAAAATATAAATTTTTATATTATTGAATTTTTCGGGATGTTACAAATCTACCCCCCTTACAAAAATCTCGTCCTCGAGATTTGCAAGTACTAAAAGAAATCTGGGAATTCCTTTTGCAGATGATCTTCACGTTCCCAGGTTGCTTCATCTTCGGTGTGGTTGCTCCATTGAACTTTCAGCATTTTGTGGGATTTGTTTCTCGTGTGGCGTTCTGCTTCTTCGAGGATGCGAATCGGACGCTCTCGATAAGACAAATCTGGTTGGATGTCAATATCTTCTAAACTGGTGAACTCAGCGGACACACGAAGACACTTTTTGAGTTGCGAAACATGAAAGACATTGTGAACTTCGGATAATTGAGGTGGCAATTCCAACTTGTATGCCAACTCACCCATCTTCTCGAGAATTTGATATGGTCCAATGTATCGGGGAGCTAGCTTTCCATGAATCTGGAAACGACGAACTCCACGAAGCGGTGAGACTTTTAGGTAGACATGATCACCAACTTCAAAGCTGAGTTCACGCCGACGATTATCGGCATAACTCTTTTGACGCGACTGGGCCTCTTTCAATCGACTTCTGATTACATCTACTTGCTCTTGGGCTTCTTGGATAAGATCTGGGCCAAAAAATTTTCTTTCTCCAACTTCGAACCAGAAAAGAGGAGGTCTGCATTTTCTCCCATATAATGCTTCAAATGGTGACATTTGAAGACTGGCTTGAAAGCTGTTGTTATAGGAGAATTCGGCAAATGCAAGACTTTTCTCCCAATTAGCGCCGTATGAAAGCACACAGGCTCTGAGCATATCTTCTAGGACTTGATTTACTCTTTCAGTTTGCCCATCCGTTTGAGGATGATAAGCCGTATTGAAGTTTAGCTTAGTCCCTAACAGACTGTGAAGACTTTCCCAAAAATGGGAAGTAAATTGGGAGCCTCGATCAGAAACAATAGTTCTTGGAACACCGTGCAGACGCACAATATTCTCCATGTACACTTCTGCAAGTTTGTCCCCTTGATACGTGGTTTTAACTGGAATGAAGTGTGCCACTTTTGTCAACCGATCAACAATGACCCGTATAGAATCATTTCCTTTCCGAGTTCTGGGTAGACCGGTGATAAAATCCATACTAATGTCTTCCCATTTCCACATGGGGATTTGCAGGGGTTGAAGGAGTCCAGCAGGGCGTTGATGTTCGGCTTTAACTCGCTGACATACGTCACACTCGGCAACATAGGCAACAATTTCCTTTTTCATGCCGGGTCACCAATATTCTTGTTTTAGGTCTCGATACATTTTTGTACTCCCAGGGTGAATAGAAAGAGGAGATTCATGAGATTCCTTCAAAATCAGCTTCTTGAGTTCAGGGTCATTTGGGACATATATACAATTCCCTCGCATAATCACTTCATCTGGGCTTTCTGAGAATTCGGATTCAATCCCTTCTTTTAACTGTTTTCTAATTTTGGCAATGACCTCATCTTTGAGTTGTGCGGCTTTTATATGAGTTCTGAGAGTTGGTTGCAATTCAAGAGTAGCAACATAGCCTTCTTCAACCAAATCCAAATTGATCTTTTGGAATTCACTTTGCAGCTCGGATTGATCGAAGATGAAAAGACAATGAAGCTTTCGACTGAGAGCATCGGCTACAACATTAGCCTTACCAAGATGGTAATGAATGCCAAGGTTATAGTCTTTGATTAACTCTAGCCATCTCCTTTGCCTGAGATTTAAATCCGGTTGGGTGAAGAAATACTTCAGACTTTTGTGATCTGTATAGATTTCACACCGATTGCCAATAAGATAGTGTCTCCAATCTTCAGAGCATGGACAACGGCTGCTAATTCCAAATCATGAGTAGGGTAATTTTGCTCATGCGGCCGAAATTGACGCGAAGCATATGCGATAACTTTTCCTTCTTGCATCAAAACACATCCAAGGCCGTGTCGTGATGCATCGCAATATACATCGAAGCTCTTATGAATATCAGGAACAATAAGAATTGGAGCTATGGTTAATCTTTTCTTAAGCTCTTGGAAACTTATTTCACATTCTGGGGTCCATTCAAATTTCTTTTCCTTTTTCAGCAACTGAGTCATAGGACGAGCAATTTTGGAGAAGTTTTCGATGAAGCGGCGATAGTATCCCGCTAAACCGAGGAAACTTCGGACCTTAGGAACAGACTGAGGTGGCTCCCATTCTGTAATAGCTTGGATCTTTCTTGGGTCCACTGCAATTCCACCTTCCGAAAGAACATGCCCAAGAAATGTGACTTCCTTTAACCAAAATTCACACTTCTCGAACTTGGCATAGAGTTTATGCTCATGAAGCTTTCCTAGCACCATACTCAAGTGTTGCACATGGTCTTCTTCAGTTTTGGAATAAATGAGAATGTCATCAATGAACACCACTACGAACTTGTCCAGATACTCCATAAAGACCTTATTCATAAGGCACATAAAACTGGCTGGAGCATTTGTAAGTCCGAATGACATTACGGTGTATTCATACAATCCGTAACGAGTGGTGAAAGCAGTCTTTGAAATGTCTTCGGGTTTCATTTTCAATTGATAATACCCATGTCTCAAATCAATCTTTGAAAATACATGAGCACCATTCAATTGATCAAAAAGATCATCAATACGAGGAAGTGGATATTTGTTCTTGATAGTGACCTCATTTAAAGCACGATAATCTATGCACATGCGTAGACCACCGTCTTTCTTAGGAACAAATAGCACTGGACTGCCCCATGGCGATGAACTGGGGCGAATAAATCCTTTATCCAATTGATCATTGAGTTTCTTCTTCAATTCGGCCAACTCATTTGGAGGTAAGCGATAAGGTCGCTTAGAGATAGGTGCTGTTCCAGGAACAAGATTAATGACAAATTCCATGTCTCGGTCTGGAGGCATTCCTGGCAGTTCATCTGGAAACACATCAGGATACTCACATACCACTGGTACTTGACTCAATTCTATAACTAAAGCAGAACCAAGAAATGGCTGTTGAGCTAGAGTGCTACTGACTGAAGAAAACTGCACTTGGATCCCATTTGGACTAAGAAGAGATATAGATCGGTTAGCACAATCAATATAGCCTTTGTGCTTAGACAACCAATCCATACCGAGAATTACATGTAGTCCCGAGGTCTCAATAGCAATAAGATTAGCATAGAAAGACACTCCACTAATCTCAATGCATACCTCAGAACAAAGTTTTGAGGTTTTCATAGTTGCTCCAGGGGAATAGATTATCATCTTGGTAGGAAGCAAATCAGCTTGAAGTTCATGCTGCTTAATAAATTTGTTGGATATGAAGGAATGTGATGCACCAGAATCAAACAACACTAATGTTGGTACAGAGTGAACAAGGAATGTCCCTAGTACCACATCAGGTGCATTATGAGCTTCTTCTGCTGTCACATGGTGCAGACGACCAAGAATAGTAACTTGTTTTGAAGTAGAGGGTGACTTAGAGACTTTCAAATTTCCAATCATCTGATCTTTACTTGAGGGCTGTTGTTGTGGGCAAAGATGCTTAGAATTCTTCTTAGGACGAGCATAGGCTTCCTGACACTGAGTGCTAGAAGATGATCTTGATTGCCGCAGTGAATAAACTGCGGGCTGTTGAGAGTGAAAAATTCGCCCTTGGCATGGCTGAAATTGAGATGCAGATGGCTGAGCATTGAATGGGTGCAATAGACGCTGCTTTGGGGAATGATCATTTACTGATTGACGATCTATCCATTTGCGCTTTCGGCTTTCCATTACTGTTCTCATGCCGAACTCCACTCGAATAGCCTTATCAACTAAGGTTTGGAAATCATGAATATCATGGGCGACTAGCATCCACTTGATTTCTTCATTCAGATGTTCTCTGAAATGCTCAATTCTTCGAGCCTCATCTGACACTTCAGAAACAGCATAGCGAGATAGATGATTGAAGCGATGTAGATATTCCATTACTGATAAGTTTTCTTGCTTCAACTCCATAAATTCTCGCTTCTTGATCTCAATGACGCTTGTAGGAATGTGAGTCCTACGAAACGCTTCCTTAAATGTTGCCCAAGATATGATTTGACCTTCAGGGAGCATCGCCTGATGGTTTTCCCACCAGACTGCTGCAGTTCCATGCAGTTGATGAGAAGCATAAAGAACCTTTTCATAGTCACTACATTGCGAAATGACTAGCTTGCTCTCGATGGAACGGAGCCAATCATCAGCATCAAGAGGTTTCGCTGATGAGGAGAAAGTCGGGGGTTGAGTCTTCAGAAACTCTCCCAACTTGGAGTAATGTGGTGTACCACCATTTCCATTGCTAGCTTCGCTAAGGTGGGTGGTATTCTGCACCACTTGCTGGAGTAGAACTGTATCAACTTGATGCTCTTGTTCAAGCATTGCCAAGACTTGAGCCATAGCTTGGGGTTCAGGAGATTGCTCTTCAGGAATAACTTCACTTGGGTCTTGAGGGGGTGGAGGTGATTCACGACGAACATTACATCGAGATGTTCTAGTAGTTGGATATCGCGGACTAGACTGGACTGGAGTTGGAATGTTGGCTCTTGTGGGTCGGGAATTTTGAGCGGCCTCGCACTCCAACAATTTCCTTAAGGATCTTGTTTTAGGCATTCTGCAGTTAAGAGGAGATTGATATTTAGACGATATTCAGTTAGGTTACTAGGCAACTTTTCGTTCCTCAAAATCTTTTTAATTAAACTTTCTTATTAAATAAGGGTTGGCACATCGTAAACTTCAACCAATTGGTTTAATCTTTGCGAGAGTAACCCGTAAGCAATACAAGAGAAAAGATTTCAACAAGGCACACAAAATAACCATCGACTAATATACCAGGGTTCTAAAATATCTTAGCCTAATATATTCCTATTCGACCTATCAACATAAGTCTTCATGGAGTGACATTCCTCTCTTCAAGATTGTTGACGCAGAAGTCGGAGTCTCCATTTGTCGAGGACTGTTTTAAGGAAAGAGGAATTTGTTTACAAAACAAAATGAAAGTAGTGGTAAGAGGAGAATCTTAAGATAGAGAGAAGATTAGCAAAATCTACATTTTGCAAATATGGTAACTTTTGGACATAAGATTTTGAATTTGATCATTCTAATGCTAACGACCATTCTATCTAGGGTTTATCCTACAGTCAGCATAGCTCTGATACCAACTGTAACGACCCCCATTTTTGCAAACTTGCAAAAATGGAAATCTAATGTGCATTCCGTACTAGTCCCATGATCAGTAGCTAGTATACACATACACACCAATTGGAATCACCACCATACAACAAATATTATTAAGCGGAAGCTATTACATAAAGAAAACTCTTACAAATCAGAGACATAGCAGCAAAAGAAGCAAAGTCTTGTAGTGTGCCCATCCAAAAACCGCAGGCAACTGACAAGGCATAATCCCTAGAAAGATCACGACGAAGAAAAACCCGCAACTGCGTCGAAAGAAACCTTCGAAGCTTCGCTAACTTATCCACCTAAAAACCACATATAAGCAAGGGTGAGTACTTTCGTACTCCGCAAGACTTGAGCAAAGCCTAGAATATATGCAGGCCATTTCAAAGGAGGCTACTACAGTTAATTTGCATAAAGCAGAATTGACATTGTAAAACAAGTTATTTGCAAACGGAATTTATAAAAGCATAATTGACTGATATGAAATAAGTAAAGCATAAGTAATATTCACAACCCATCGTGAATATCGAATAATCCAGAAATGGAATCCATCAATGTCGATCCTTTGACATGAAAACAAAAGCTGCTAAACAAGTTCCAAACCACAACCCATTTTAGAAAATTAAACATTTAACTAGTGCAAGTTCACCAAGTTTCCCATGACCGAGGGGACGGCTAATCGATTAAATTTACACTCTGCAGAGGTGTACAACTTTACCCACAAGTCATGACCTTTTCTTTTTGCAGCATTTTTCACGCACCTTTGGCGTGTGGCCAGAATGTTCATGACGAAAACCTTTACATTATCTAATTTAACTTTGCACCAGCACAGGGACGATAAAACCCACGCTATGCTGGAAGAACTCAGAGCATAGGAATGTTGGAACTTCTCATAGACGTGGCGTACACTGTTGTATTGGTAAGTGTTGTTCCCAACACCTCAGAGTGGGCACCCCGTAGAGCAAACCTCGAAAGGAGAGCCCGTACTACTTCAGCCTACCAATGTGCAAAGTTAAACTAGATAACTTAATTGGTTTAAGGAAGCCCCATAACAACACTTGTGGTTGTACGGATTATCTTGGATCATACAACACTGAGTTCGGTCCTTAAGTTGACACGGGCGATACTCCACCCTACACTACGTGCAAATCCCTCTGCACCTCCGGCTATTGCCAATAATCGCGTGCATCAAAACCATAGTTTTATTTTGGGTTTTTAATCAAAATACCCATAACCAACAGCTACAATTACAACATTTTCCATTTCTCAAGGAACACATTTTGATCTGATCATCATCATCATTTATCCTAAAAGCATGGCTAAGCATGGATAAAAGTAATCGCATATACCCATGATGACATTAAGTAATTGTCTAAGCTTATTCTATGGTTATCAAGGCTCACATTTTCATACTTATCAAGGAAGTTTCATGTGACAATAGGTATAACTACCAGTACCACAAAATAGCAATTTACAGAAAGTAAACATATGCATGAAACATTTTAATAAACAATGCAAATTAAATTCTGGGATCAAGATGGTGAAAGGAGGGTGCTTGCCTTGCTTATATATCGTTTACGACGAAGACGTGATCACGGCTGACGGAGGAAGGGACGTCGGATTCTACACGTCGATTGATCGGAAAATATAGCAAATAATAAACTTCAATAAGGGCAAAAAGAAAACAGACAGAAACTCAAATAAAGATTCATTGCAGAAAACAGGAAAACTGTAGAGTTTGAATTATTTAAGATCTCATGATTTAGATACTTACACATGCACATACTTAATGGTTTTGAGATAACAAGGCAGGGTTTTCTTTAGCAGATTATCAAATCTTGAATTACGAATTCAAGAGGCTAAAATTATGAATTTCAGTATTTATAACTTCGAATTATAGATGCTAAAATTATTTGGATTAAAAGAAGTAAAACACAAATTAAAGCGGTTACGCTAATAGCACTTAACCTTAAGTGATTTGCATAAGAAAGGTTTTGAATGAGTTAGATCTATTAGGTTAGGTTACTAGATTTATTTATGATTTTTAAGAAGGTTCTGGTGATACAAATATATTAGCTACAAATTTCGTTATTACAAGACTCACTTATTCCTATTATGGCAGGTTCACTAATCATAAAACTTAGGGTTATTTGGCTCCTAGAGTTTATATGCAAAACATGACGAAATCAGATTATTTCTTCGGAAGTGGATAGCATATACTTTGAAGAACATATCTAGGCTGAATTCATACATTTTGGTGTTTAGACGAGACACTATATTCATAGCTGAAAAAGCTTATATAATATTAAAGGTTACGACAACTATAATTTTTAAGGTTATTTGACTAGCAAAATTTAATTGAAACGAAAGTGGTAAATAAAATATTTTTCTAGAATATGGTATTCCATATCCTAAATATCATTTCTAAACTCATTTCCATAATATTTGCATTTAGACGAGAGGTTCTACGGGTTGATGAAAAAGCTTGAGCGATCATATAACTACACGATAAGGATTCAATTTTTGATACAAGTTTGCGACTACACCGTCTAGGATAATTTACTAATTTTTTAGGTATTAATAGGGTATGACTCTAATAGTATTTTAAAGTTGGTTTCGCGACAATTGGTTTTTATCCGAAATGTTTTTCCTATAAGCGATCATTAGGGTCTAACATTATTTTATTTCATCCTTGCACAAACATAAGGTATTTTTGTATAAACAGTAAGAGTACTATTTTTCAAGGCTATAGGATTTGGTTTCATCAAATTCAGAGTTTATTTGTGAAAGTTATAGCTATTTATATCATGCAAGTATTAACACTTTGACTATTAATCATTTACTGTTTTATATTGTAAACTTTAAATATTATTATGTATCTGGAATCCTTGTACTGCTAGGAATATAGCAAAACTGTTTTGGTGATCATTTGAATTCATTTGATCTCTATATTGACTATTTGATTCTATATGCATATGCATATACATTTTATACTTAAGTTATTTCACATTTTTCAAGATAGTTCAAATCAAAATCATATATTAATTATTTTGGTAAATTAATGTATTCTACTACCATGACAATATTTAGAATTCAATTTTTACTTATTCTATATTTCTTTTACTCAAATTATGTATATTTGAATATCTAGTGTATTGAAAACAATCTTTAATAGAAAGTATTTCAAACAATAATGAAATTTAAATATTTTTACATATTTGAACTTCTGGAAACATGAGTATTTCACTAAAATTGGTTTCATTCAATCCTAAGTCTATTTACAACATTTTAATATGAAGTATGTTTTTAGCCCTTTCTTTCAAATTTAAATTTCAAATTTACCCAGTGAACATTTTCAAAATGTTATTGCATATTATGAAACTACTTGATTTTAAATGAATATAGAATTTTGTTTCATGCAATTTGAAGTTATAATGCAAAAGTTATGAGCATTTGAATCATCTCGGTTTCTGGAAATTAAACTGAAATTCGAAAAATACGTTTTCAAAGTTGGAAGGCGTATTTCACCGCGTGACTGAAGTTCTGCGCGGCTGGCTGATAGAGCGGGCCCACGGGGCAGTGACCGAAGAACTGAGGAGTGGCTAGGGCTCATCGGCGACGGCGCTTCGGCGGGATTCCGACCGAATGGGTGGCACGGCAGGCTCCAGGGGATCTTGGCGCACCCGTGGGTGGGGTCGCTCACCGGCGGGGACGGCCGGAGAGGGCTGCCACCGGCGGCATGCGACGGAGGAGGTGCGGCTTGCCGAAGAAGAAGAAGGAAGCTAGCTCCGATTGAATCGGTAGTGGTTTAAGCATCTACAGGGTCAGGGCATTCCATTTTGGCGGTTGTGCGGGCCGGAGAAGTGACGGGCTGAGCTGTCATCGTCGGCCGGTCGTGAGGAAGAAAAGTGCCTGGTGAGGATGTTCTACAGGTGAAAAGAGATGGAATTTCGGTGTGATCAGTAAACTAGGATGTCGAATGGAGCTAGAGGGGGAATCAATTTCAAGGATTGATACCAGTTTCGCCCGAATTGAAGTTTCTCCCCCTTTTCGGTTTTTCTGGCGAAAATGGCGAAGAACACGATTTCGGCTTGATTGGTTTGTTCTGGGAGTAGCTGAGAGAGAAGGGGAGCTCAATGTGATGCACAAGAGCTATTTATAGCCGGAGGATTCGGGTTCACCAGGGTTTGAACACGAGAGGAAGTTGCGGCTGATTTTGGCGCAGACTCAGTGAAGTGGCGCGAGATTTTTCTGTCGTAAGGGACATGGAATGACCGGCAGTATGGCGCGGGAAAACCAAGGATGAACGTGGCTGCACGGATGGCTCGGGTGGCGTGAATCGCACAGAGGCGGCAAGACTCGGGAGAACGCAAGCTCTGACTCGGCGAAGCGAAGAAGAAGAGAGGGAAGAAGGAAAAGTGGGGCTGACGGCTGGGTTCGGGGTCCACCGGCAGTGAGAGGAAAAGGTTTCCGTTGCTTCCAGCGCGCCGTTACGGAAAAAGTGGTGGCCCACACGTTAGTGAGTGAAGGCGAGTCAGAGGATAAGCTTCAACCGGACAGCTCCATGTGAGCATTGAAATTGCTATCAAATCATCGTAAACTTTTGTAAAACTTTTCGAACGACCTCTCCTGGTAGTTTTTAATCTTCAGTAAAAATTTGAGGTTAAAATACCGCATGGTTGAATTATAAAAATTCTGACACTGTACCTCTGCCAAAATTTCCATTTCGAATTTTTATTTCTTTAAAGGTTCAAACCTTATTATTTATTTTTGTAACTTTTATGAGGGGTTATATCTAGGTCAAGGATATCTATGAAAAATTTTAAATTCAAAATATTTGGTGGTTAGTTTATAAAAATTTTGACATGACAATTTCCAGATTTTTAAAGCTTCTGTTTTGGAATTTTTAGAAGGCTTTGTCGACATGATAATTTCCTGATATTTTTACCAGAGATAAACTCTACCATGAGGGTGTTATGGTAATTTTTCCAGCTCCAGATAAATCTCAAATATTTTTCATTAATTCTGACTTGCACTGTTTGTAGTCAAAAGAGGTGTCATTAATTTTATTTATCCACTTTTCTGTGCATTAAATTTTACCTGTTGATTTTACTGACTTACCAGTATGGTTGGGGTTCCATGGTAATTTTTCCAAAATTTATCTTTTACCTTTTTATCTTTTTACCATTATCCATTCTTTAACTGTATTTGATTGATTTTTCATTCAATACAAAAATCCAGGAAATTCCAAATAAATTCCAATCATGTCAAGAAAAATCAGAAATAAATATATCCAAATTAAAATATAAATTTTTATATTATTGGATTTGTCGGGATGTTACAGCCCAGTTAAATGGCGCACAAGATTAAGTCCTTAAGTTGTCTCAGGCAAGACATCCACATCCTAAATGTGCTAAAAGCACCCCGTTTACTACACGATCACTTGCTTGAGGAGAAAACAAATTTGTTCAACCAAGACCAATGGCAACCCTGCCATGGTACAACAAATTTTATAACAGTGGCTATCGGCCACAATTCAATATCTCATTAAGTCAAAATTAACATTTATTCTATAGGTAATATGAATCCCATCGTATAACTAAGCATGTCTAAGCAAAGCTACGATAACCCAATGTTAGTAGTATGATCATATCCAACTAGTGATGTCCCATCTAGCGGCTAACAATAGATACATGGCATTTCAAAGATGAAGGTGGCATAATGTCAACTAGGTACATAGCTTTTCCCATGAAATAATCATTGATACACAAATAGCAAGCAATTGTATAAAACAAATAACATTGCAAATGTAGGTTCAATATGATCAAAGCTAACGACTTGCCTTGCTAATCTAGTGCTGAGTATTGATCTTCGAATTCTCCGTTCGCTCCTGTGTAATTAGCGTCTACCGGAAAAGAAAGCAATGAATCCAAATAAATACCAAACAGAGACTCAAACATACTAAAAATTGAAAATTAATGGCTCTGGAATGTAGATCTTGATTTTAGATAAATTTAGAAACTTGAATTACATCAATCGGAGTTCGTATGATAGAGAACAAGCCTCCGAAAGATTTGAAAATAAATCAAATACAGAAATTCAGATTTAACAAATTATTTTTCTACTGAAAATTAGATTTATTGCGCAATGCTGACATCAGCTAAGGTTCACGGTAGAACAAGTCCACCGAACCAGACTAGCGTTGACGTCACCCCTGATGGGGCGGCTGATGGGGCACGCGTGGATGCTGAAGCAGGCGTTGGCGCGGACTAGCCGTGTGTCGCACATCTAGCGGCCTAGCCCGATCGGTAGGCAGAGATCCACGGCTATGACCGACAGCAATGTGGCAAGATCTGGCGCGCACGCGGGCGATCGAACGGCCAAGGTTTGGCAAAGCAGGTCGACGGCGAGCGGCGGAGCTACTTCACTGGATGCGAGGAAGAAGGCGCGGAACAGGGCGTGTCTTGACCAGTCGGGCGTGGTTTGTTGGGGATTTGAGAGAGGGCGACGCGAGCAACACCAAGAGGCAAACAGTGTCAGCGGAGAAGCATTGGAGCTGCTAGGCGAAGGGGAAGAAGACATTGGGCGATGGTGCTACTCCGGTGAGCTCGCGAGAGAAGAAGGCGGTGCCTTGGGCTACACGAGATGGGGCGGAAGACGTGGCGCAATGAGGCGAAGTTCAGACGGGGTGCGGCGCAGCCTTAAATAGCCTCGGGAGGTGTGAATCTTACAGACTTCAAGTTGGTGGCGCGGATGCAGTTTTGATGAGGCGATGGCTAGGGTTAGGTGGCAGCGGTACGAGCGGGTTGGCTGGGCCGAGCGAGCAGAGCTGGGCCGGTGCGGACACGCGGGAGTGGGTGCGAATAGGCGAAGTTGGCCGGAAGAGATGGGACGCAAAGGGAAAATGGACAGGCTGGCGGAAGAAACGGCCCGGGATGAGTTTTAGAAAATAAAAACAATTTCCAATTAAGAAAATTTCCACAATTCAAAATAAAAGCAAATAAGTTCAGAAAAATTCCTTGGAACATAGGAAATCTTTGGTTTGATGTATAGATTAATCAAATTAAAACTTTTAATTAATAAAAAATTCAAATTAAGCATTGATTAATCTGGGGAAAATGCAAATGGTTCATTTTCAAATTCAAACATTCCAAAACTCAAATTTTGTGATGTTACATCTGGCATGATAGTAAAATCTATGTATAAAGATAGTAAAATCTCATTCATACGGCATTTATTGATGATACTTATATCAATATGTTGCTCTCGTCGTCCGTAAGCTACTGGTGAAAAACTAATCATGAATCAGAATTGTCAATAAATTTTATGGCCAAATCAAAGAAAAAACATATTCTTGTACAAATAAGAAGCACATTTACTAATTGGTCATGCGGCGTAAAATAGTAATGTGTTTCCTTGTTTGTACTATAATCTTTTTCTTTGATTTAGTCATAACTTTTTATTGATAGCTCTAATCCACAAACGGTTTTTACCAGTAGCATGCTAACGACGAGAGCAACATAATGATATAAGTTTTGCTAATAAACTTCGCATGAATGAAAATTTACCGCCAATTTATCGAATGTGTCGTAAGATTTTACTACCGCACACACAAGCTGTTGAACCCGCTGGTATGATAGTAAAATCTACGTATGCGGATAGTAAAATCTTATTCATGCGATGTTTATTGGCGAGACTTATATCAATATGTTGCTCTCGTCGTCAATAAGCTACTAGTTAAAACCGTTTGTGAATCAGAGCTGTCAATAAAAAGTTATGACTAAATCAAAGAAAAAACAAATTCCTGTACAAACAAGAAATGCATTTACTAGTTGGTAATACATCGTTTTTTTCTTTGATTTAGACATAACTTTTTATTAACAATTCCGATTCACGATTGGTTTTCATTTGTAGCTTCCAGATGAGGAGAGAAACATAATGATATAAGTCTCTCAAATAAATGCAGCATGAATGACATTTTCCTGCCAATTTATCCAATGTGTCATAAGATTTTACTACCGCACAGACCGCTGGACCCTCTGGCATAATAATAAAATTTATGTATACGGATAGTAAAATCTATGTATACTTATAGTAAAATCTAATTCATTCGACGTTTATTGGTGAGATTAATATCATTGTGTTGCTCTCGTCAGCAGCAAGCTATTGATGAAAACTGTTCATAAATCAGAATTATCAATAAAAAGCTATGGCTAAATCAATGAAAAAGCATACTCTAGTACAAACTAGAAAGCACATTTACTAGTTGGTTTGACAATATAGGTGATTGGCTTAGTCAACACGCAGCGTATGGTATTCAAATCTTTCAATTGCAATTGAGTTTGGTCTTCAAATTTCCAGGATTGTAAAAACTCACCTCTCTTACGTATGGTATTTTTTTAGAATTCTTCAATACTTGTACACATGGGTTTCATAGAGTTTTCACAGTACAGGGGTTTTCACTGATATATACTATATATACACATGTATATATATATGTGTGTGTATGTGTGTGTGTATATATACATATATATATATGTGTATATACATATATATATATATGTGTGTGTATATGTGTGTGTGTATATATATCACCTTTGGCCCCTATGCTTAATTTCTAGTTCCGCCTCGCGTTATAGTTAGGGTACTTCACATTCACCCATACGAAAACAGCCTAGCACAGTAGCAGAAGGTGCCAATGCCCCACTGTCGGGACCCGAATCTGCAAATCCGGACCCTCTGTGTATTATGTGCTAGTCCAGGATCACGCTAGCACACACAGTCTTACAGGGTTGCACATCACAGACACTCACAGCGATATAAGAATAAATAGTACAAACATTTATATAAACTGAGTTGTCCGACCTTATGGTCTCCTTACATAAATTAGCCACGCAGGGCTTACATTATTCAGAGTAAAGGAAATAGCAGCAGAATAAAATAAATGCCGTGGAAGCCTTCATCTTGCCACAGGCAACCGACTGGGCTTGCCCCCTAATTGCCCGGATCCTCAATGTACTCCTTCTCCCACGCTGGTGTCGACTCGTCCACTAATGTTGGGGTTGATAAGTAAGGAGGGGTGAGTACACAAGGCACTCAACAAATAATGCACAGAATGTAGTGCTATTACTATATGCAAAGCTTATTCCAAAGGATTGGCTTAATTGGTTCTTTTGCATCAAACAACATTTTTAAACCAGTATCTTATTTAGATTAAAGCAGTGAAACAGTTATAAATAATACTATTTTCTTCAAATGGTTTTTCTTCGAAGATTCTCGGCACACAGCCTTAACAGTTCATTTTTAACACTGGCTCACAGCCTTCCATTCCACATTTTTATTTTTGAAGATCTAACCCTTGACTGTAATCCCCGAGCAATGTCCAATACCGCGGACACGGCTATTCGAATAGATTTGACACTCTGCAGAGGTTGTACACTTTACCCACAAGATACAGCCATTCACCACACAGGTGATCATCCGTAACAAAGCCTTTCAGGAACCTCTACCTTAACCAAAGAACCTCTCCGGTATTGCCTTCACTATCACTTCCCTCACACAGAGCCGAGGTATAGGACAGGTCAATCACCGTTGGATGGGCACCAAGCCGTAGCACAGGTACGCTCCGTCGTACAGATACACCCCTGTGTACTGTCACCCTGAGGTATCAGAGGAAAGATATAAGAATCCTAATCAACTAGGTCCGTCCCATACCAGACATGTGGTTGTACGGGTGACTCAGATCAAAGGCTTGCAAGGGGAAGTCCTTAACTGACCAAGGCAAGACTTCCAACACTCAATAGTGGCACACAACCCAATGTGGCACACAGACTCACATCACTCATCAACCCATTGCCACACAGGCCCACCTAGCACACAACCTCTTGCCACTTGCCCCAGTCTAAATCATTTCCCACCCCGTTGATTATTGTGCAACACATGCCAGCAATAACTCAACATCGGTGCAGAACCACACAGGTCTCTGAACCTCAATCTCATCATGTGGCATCATCACACCACTTTCAAAATACATTCAGTATTTCATTAATCAATATTGTAGTATTTCCGAAAGATCATTAATGATTCGTTGCAAGGTTAAGCATCTATTCACGGTCTAGCCTCCCGTGTTGGCATCATATTAACATCCATCAGATATGAATAACCTTAGGGTGGACAATGATTTAAAGGCATACAAATAGAAATTTTAAGGTGACATTAACAGTATGGGTTGATTAGCTAAATTACCCAAATTCATTTAAATATATTTTAATTAATTTAGCATGCATAGTTTTAAAGCAAAATATATGTTCAAAAGAAACTGGGATCAAAACGGTCAAAGCATCACTTGCCTTCAAAGAGTTGCAGGTCGTGTTCCGAAGCTTGGTCATGAGTGACGAACTCTTCCTCGAAACCTTTCGGCAAATTTGCGTCTACGCGTACAAACAATATATGTAATAAAATAACTAATACAGAAGACTAAATAACCTCAGAAATTCAAATAAAATTCACCATTAAAGAGATTACAATTTTATGGATTTTTAGAAATTTGAATCATCCAAATCCTAGTTAAAATGCAAAAGTTATAGCCGTTTGAAGTTTGAATAAAATATGAAAATACAGAAAATTAGAAAATCTGATTTTTCCAAATTATTCTTATACAGAAAAATCTTATTTATGACGTCAGCATCGCATCATGATGACATCAGCATAGAAAAGAATTTCGACCGAAATATTTTTCTGGAGAAATGACATCAGCATGTCGTCGTCTGACACGTGGCATGCTTTGGGGCTGCCACGTCACCTCCGTCTGTGGACCCAGTCCACGGCTCGAGTCGATCCACCGTGGACTCAGTCCACAGAACAGTGCGCCTGGCCCCCACCAGATGACGTTAGCACTGACGTCGCTGCTGACGTCAGCCGATTGCTTCGAGATTCGAGCGTGGACACATGCCATCATCGCAGTGGTCCTTAACCAACGGTCGGATCCCTTCCACGCGGTGCAGTCATGGCCGTCAAAAGATCAACGGGCAGATCTCACGTGCTGCGCTGAAATCCACGTGACACGCGTCGGCCATCGAACGGGCCGACGGATCCAATGGCCAGCGCACAGGCGGCTCGATGATGCCTCGAAATCCGCACCCCCACGCGTCATGCATCCGACGGTGCACCCGAATCCAACGGTCCAATCCTGCGCACGTCTGGCGACGCCTCGGCTTCGCAGTGACACGCGGCGCAATTGCGACGGTCCGCGGAAATCGACGGCTGAGAGTCAGTCACGCTTCGGTCAAAGGGGACATGCGGTCGCACGCGATTTGACAAAGGCGCGGCGCAATCACCGCCACTTGTTCGAAAATGAATGGCGCGGATCCACCCGACTCAGCCCAAGCCCATTGACACCGCACAGATCTAATCCGACGGTCCCCGATACCCAAGCGGTTTACTGTGCGACTAGCGACGTGGCGCAATCTCACTCATCCATCAACAAAACTACGGCCAAGATCTACCCTAGTTAAATCTATACAGATGCATCTGAGCCGCACATCTATAGATCTAACGGTACAGATTAAAACCAAGGAAAGAACTGAGATGGCTACGCGGCCTCACCTGAACGGTCAGATGAAGATCGCACGACGGATGAAGCTCGCGAAGGTCGGCGACGGGGTAGCGAATAGAAGTGGCCAGAGCTGAGGAAGACGACGCGGTCGACGGAGCTCCGGTGGTTCTCCGACGTGAAGAAGTGGTCCACTCGATGCGGTTTGCTTCGGTGAACTCAGGACAGGGTCGGAGCACGGCGGAGCGGCTCGGACGACGACGAGAGGAATAAAAAACAACTGCGGCGAGAGAAAGCAACTACGGCGAGCAACAGCGGGCGCTAGAGGGGGTCTCGGCGTGCGTGCAAGGAGTCAAAAGACGCGACGTTGAGTCCTCTGCAGAACGCGCTCACCAATGCGGCTTAAAGGGCCTCGATGTGCGCAAAATTGCCGGCGGTAATCACGGCCATCAAAGCCCACGTCCCTCCGGCGATCTCGCGGGGACGAAGCGACGTGGCAAAATTCCAAGCGTCCACGCGCAGCGATCCAACGGCGCACGCGTTCGGGCGACGTGGCGCAACGGCAGCCGCTGGATCTCAATCGGACGGCTTGGGTGCGTGGCGGTTAGGGTTTGCGGCAAACTGGGCCGGTCTAAGCACAGTGCTGGGCCAGCCCAGTACTTTTCACCCGATTTATAAAACATTTCAGATTAAAAATAAATCAGATAAATAAACAAAGCCAAAATAAATAGTAAAAATACCCGGAAAAATTCAGAATTTTTTTTGAAAATACTTTGAGACATTTGGAACTCAAATAAAATATTTTCAATAAAAATTTGCATAAACTTTTGCATGAATTTAATTGAATTCAAGAAAGGTCAGAAATGAATAAATCCAATTTTAATTCTAATAAATTCTCAGAAATTCTCAAAAATAAAAAATACTCCAAAATTTAAATTAGAGCAAATTTTAAGGTGTTACACCCACCCCCATATAGAAAGAATAATTGATGAAATACCCTCACTTACTTGTGCCATTGATCATTTGCCCCATGATGTATCACTGACATGCGGGCTTTAGGGCACATGTCAGTGAGACAAATGGGGCAAATGATCAATTACACCAAGTAAAATAGGACAACCATTTAGCAATCTATATAAACTACTAATCTATATAAACTTATGATTCTTGGTCAAGTACAAAATTTTTTGTATATTTGGCTGCTTTGATTTCATTTTTTCCATTTTTAGCTCCCCGGCATGAGTAATTGTAGAAATTGCCTCATGGCGCGGAGTGGGAGCACTGCAATTGAGCTGCTGTAGACTGGGGGAGCAATTTTGCGAAATGCAGTGGTCCGGTGGCGCGGTGTCATCCTGCCGCTACAAGGAAGCACTGTATTTCCCTACTACGGCAGGGTTGCACGGTAAATGGCTACGCTGCAGCATGGTAGCGCAGTAAAATGCCCTACTGTAGTTGTTTTTTAAAATCCTTTTTTGTTTTAAAAAAGAGTAGACAACGAAATTTTCAGATAAATATCACAACAGTGAAAAATATGGAATTTTTTTAAAAAATAATACATGAAAAATAAAAAATTACAAAATAGTAAACTGAAAAAATAACAGAAGTATGCTACTATCACCATTCTAAATAGTGACGGAGTTCCATCACCATTCAGAACGACGATTTAATGATGTGGACACCACATAGGCTTTCTGTCGCTATTTGAAAAGTCGGCAGATTTCTATCGCCATTTGAATTCGCAATTGAACTCTTTCGCCACTTGAAATGGCGACAGAACTATGTCGCTTTTTAAAATAGTGACATAAATATGCCGCCAGATAATATGGTGACATTGAGGAAAGGTTGTTCGAATTTTTTTGGAAATAATGGAGGACAAATAAAAAATTACAAAAGTAATAAGCCAAAAAGAAAAATTACGGAAATAAGCCACTGTCGCCGTTCTGACATGCAGCGTGTTCGTTTTTTCAAACTGAAAACAGGGCAACGCGGCATAGGTTTGAAATGATTAGGAAAAATTCGGAACAATGATGATTACTGTTGGTAGACATATAACGAAGGCATGGACTATATGGCTCATACGTAAGAAAATGACAAAAGCAGGATGTAGAAAATGATGAGAGGAAACATACATAAAAATATTATGATACATAGCATGACATTGAAATATTAGGGTGGTACATAGCATGACAAAGGAAATGACATAGCTTGACATACAAAATAACGAGTGTTGTCACTTTGCTATGAGAAAGTGGGGATTGTGTGTTGTCATGTCGCCCTGACAAAGCAGTAGCCAGTGTGTTGTCACTTCGCTCTGAGAAAGCGGAGGCAGCGTGTTGTCATATCGCCCAGACAAAGCAGTAGCCAGTGTGTTGTCACTTCGCTCTAAGAAAGCGGGAGCAGCGTGTTGTCATATCAAGTTGACAAAGTAGTAGCCAGTGTATTGTCAATTCGTTCTGAGAAAGCTGGGGCGGTGTGTAGTTATTGCATGTTTAATGTTTGAACAGAACGGAAGGAATGAAAGATACTATTTCATAATAAATGGGGGATTACATGGCGCATACAATTTTGTTCATACGTATTCGGTTTGGTGCCCATGTTCGCATTGGTACTTTGGATGGTACAAATGGCGGCACAGAGCAACCACGAATATGGACAAAAGTACGATACAAGTGCGCCTTTTGGAATTGTGAAATGGCGGGATAGACTACACTTTATGGGCGGAGAACGTTAAGGCTCGAATGGGTAACCGTACGACACCCATAGGGACTGCTAATCGTCAGGACGATGTGGATAGGGCTGCTAGTCACGGTAGTGACAAGCACAACTACAGCTGGCATTGCCATAGCAACAGTAAATGTGGTAGTCGCTGCCGAGGTGGACGACCTCCTCATTGTTTCTCTCCCTCAGCCTTTGACGGTGTAGGCCATCTTTCTAGGTCTAGAGTTCCAAGTTCTGCCTACGGAACTGTTCATTCTCGTTCTTGACCTCCGTAAGGTCCTCTCCCATTTCGTCGAGGTGATACAACAATGTGTGGATGTAACATTGGGCATTTATGAGATACGGTGGGTCGACCCATTCAGTGAATTTGCAATCCACGGTCTACAAGCAAGAGTACGTGTCATATAGAGATAAATGCGTCGAATGGTATGTAAGAGTTGTAGCTGTTACCATGAATAGAGGGCATAGGTAGAAACGACGTCCTGAGATGGAATTAAACTCATTGCAAACCTGCACAACAACGTCGAGGTCGTGCTTGCATGTCGGCCACTTCAAGGGGCGGAGTAGGAGGCCATCGTGGATTGGATTTATAGGGGTGTAGTAGTCCCTTATTCTAATTGGAAGATCTGGACTGGAGGGATCGGGGTCTTGGGGACACTAGATTTGATGGGCTTCGAGTGAAGGGTCATGGCCTCGAAACCATGAAGGGTCAGGGCCTCAAAGTGATGTCTGACTCTGCCTTTCCCATCTACACCTCCCATAGCTTGAGATGCCTCCTCTGTCTATCATTGCAATGGAGTGGAGGTTGGGCTAGTGAAGAAGTGCTGCCTAGGTGACCCGTGGTTTTATAGGTAGTGTGTAGTCCATGCAGGGCTGATAGAGTGTATACACTTTGGTCTGAGAAATTGGGCTACAACGTATTGTCGCTTCGGTCTAAGAAAGCGATGGGCAGAGTATTGTGAAATTATGCTGACAAAGAAAAAGGTAGTGTGTTTTCACTTCGCTCTGAGAAAGCAGGGGCCGCGTGTTGTCAAATCAGGCTGACAAAAGCAATAGGTAGTGTGTTGTACAATCGGCCTGGAAAAACTGATGGATGAGTGCTGTCCAATCGTCCTGACAAAGCTACTGGCTTTGTGTTGTCCAATATGCATGGCATAGATGCCGACTTCGTGTGGTCAATTCGCCGTACCATAGCATGTTCGATGTGGTAAAAAAGGTGGTACTATGTTGTCACGTATATTGAAATGATATATGACTGAACACAATTTGTTACGAAATGCCCTACTGACAGGCTAGTACAATTTGTTTTAACAAAAAAAATTTGCAGCTCAGTTTTTTTTAAACCTACTAATGATGACACACAAAATTACTAAAACTAGAGGAGTGTGATCTTAATTGAAATTCATGTCCTCCTTTTAGGAGACATCTTGACAGAAAGCAATCCTCGTGCATTTCATGCTGCAAGCATATAGGACAGGTGCTCCAACTCCAGTTAATTTTAGTCCCCAAGGTTCTTGTGCTCCAACTCCATTTAATAGTAATCCCGAAATGATGGCGCTACAACTCCAGTTGACGTTTATTCTCAATATGCAAGTGTAATGCTGGGAAGTGCAGAAAATTGACAATCAAAAGGGAAGGTTTGTACGTATGCCATGTAACAACTTTATAGAAGTCTACCCCTTTGATCGTCAATTTTCTGTACTTCCCACTAGTACATTTGCAGATCGGCCAACAATTAGATATAGCACCTTGGGAACAAATGTTAACTAGAGTTGTGGCGCCATCACCTTTGGGACTACTATTAAATGGAGTTGGAGCACCAAAACCTTGGGGACTAACATTAACTAGAGTTGGAGCACCAACCCTATGGTCATGCTTCCAGTGTGAAATGCACGAGGATTGCATGCTGTCAGGATGGCTCCTAAAAGGAGGCAATGAATTTTGATTAAGATCAGATTCCTCACACCATGCAAAGAGGGTGTATGCCTGAAGGCATATAGTAATTACACATATGAAGTACGATACACCCATAGAACCGCTCGCGCCTTGAAACCTCAACCCTAATCCGATCGCCTTTTTCGTGCACGGTGGATTTGGTCCTATGGGTACGTGAACCAATTAGGTGCGTGCGTATTGCTCCGCAAGTTGTACTAGGTGTCCTGTGTCGCTAGAGAGGCTTCGTCAAGTTGGTTGGGTCACAGCTGTTGGTCGTGAAACATGTCTTGCACCCACCTAGGAGGCTATATTGGAATGTATCGTTAGTGCTGTGGACAAAAGAGAGTGCAACAAGTAACTTAAATTACACAAAGCACTGACCAATGCCACTTGCAAGGTCGTGGAGAGCTATGCCCATTGGCTGAACTCGTCCCTAGAAACCTGCGAGCACGTAGTGTTAGCTCAGTTCTGCCTTGGGAATCGCTTGAACTGGACAAAACATACCTGCCATGGCACCCACACAAATGATGACCCTACACCATAATCATGCGTGGTGTATGGGGTGTAGGTCTGGCTGAACCAAGTCTCCCAAGATGGTTGAAGCAGTAAGCTGCCGACGCAAACGTACTCTAAGCCGGACTTCCTAGTGCAAGTCCGAATCGGGGGTGTCCACGTCGGAGTCTATGTCGACCTCGGGAGTTGTACGTGTCGGTGGCGCAGCAAGTGCTTCATGTTCTCGCCTAGACGATGACAACGAAAGGAGAGTTCCATCCCTACGTGCGTGTTGTAATGGGTCATGACATGTATAGAAATGTTAGGTACCTCCAATGTAAAAAAGTTCTACAAATGAAGGTATGTTCAATAGCAGTTAATAAATTTAATCGAAGATAATGTACCTGACATGACGACTGCATAGATGATGTGCCTACACCGAAGTCATACTTGCTGTAAGGGGTGTAGGTCTGGCTGAACCCAAAATCCTGCGGTAAGCATGCCGTCGTGAATGTGCCCTGCCCGGAACTTGCAGGTGAAAAGTCCTGATCAGGCAAGTTGGTAGGACCGGACCACCTGCGGTCATACCGAATTCTGGTATGACCGGACCTTCTCCGGTCATACCGGCCTCCGGTATGACCGGGCCCATTTCGGTGCGTTTTTTCCAGAGAGTATGTTTTTGGCCGAAACAAATTTTTGGGTCTGGTATGACCGGACCCCCTCCGGTATGACCGGGTTTTCTGAGTAACGGCTAGTTTTCACTAGCCGTTGGACCAGAGGCCGGTCATACCGTCCCTAGGGCGGTATGACCGGCCATCCTGGGCATTTATGCCCAATTTGGCCCCCAACGGCTAGTTTTTCTTGTGGAGGCTATATGAGAAGCCTTGGGGGCTGGCATTTGGGTGTTGTTGAGTTTGTTGAGCATTTGTGTGGTCTTGTGCATGTGTTGCATTTCCAAATTTGGTTCTTGAGCTAAGAGTGAGCTCTAATTGCATGTGTTGCAATTAGGAGAGGATTGAGAGCCTCTTGTGCATGTGTTGCACTTGAGGGAAGCCTTGTGCATGTGTTGCACTTGGTGATTAACACTGTACATGTGTTGTACTTGGTGGAGCTCAAGTTAGAGGGCTTGACTTATTACACTTGGTGTTTGCTGACACCTAGACAGCGTGTAGAGATGTCGTGCGCGGTGATCTTCTCAAGGAGATTTTGAGAAGGCCTGACAAGGTTGTGAAGGTCGGAGCTCACCTACCCGGAGCGGGAAAGAGCTACCACTAGTGAGATCGAGGTGGGTGCTCAATTCGTGGAGCCGGTCCAAAGTGGTTTGGGCTAGCCTCAACGTGGATTAGGGGAGACCGGCAAGTCTCCGAACACCACGGTAAAATATTGATGTGTCTCTTTGTGGTTGCTTGCAATTCTTATTTATATTGTTGCAATTTAAATTTCTAGAATTAAATTGCTTATTGTATTTAGGATTGCATATTCTTGTTAGAGACAGAATTAGCCAGTGCTTTTAGTGAGCCTAGTTGACTTAGGCTTAATTATCAAAACCTTAGTTTATCGCTTCCGCATTGATTTTTGTTTAGTTTTTGACATAGGGATCGATAGAGCGAGTATTTAGTGAGAAGAATTTTTAAAGCCGCCTATTCACCCCCCTCTAGTCGGCATCATCGATCTTACACCGTGACCAAGTGAGAAATCAGGCTGGCCACATATGAGGACGTCACATTTTTGTGCTTTTGCAGTGGCTCAGCAAGCACACATGTGTGATCCATCAGGACAGTTATCCTGAAGCTCGAACTCGTGCCCTTGAATTTCTGGGCACGGATTTTGCTAGGGCACTTAGGATCCATGCACTTGAAAATGTACATATCCTAATTGGACATGTACACCTGGTATGTGCAGTTGATGTTGACCGCATATCTTGCAATTGCCTGCTCGGTGACACTCTTTGTAGGGAAGTGTTGCCCTACTAGTAGAGAAGGCACAATCAGTGCCGCCTTCGTCCGGCAACACGAGAGAAGCAATCGGCAGATCATCGAGGCTCAAGGATATGTACTCAACATCAGTGGACACAATGCCACCGACGGGAGCTGTATCGTCATCTCTCCAGCTATTTGTGTCGACGTCGTCGTCATCATCGGATATTGTTTTGTCCACCAGGGCTTTCGGGTGCTCGTGGCAGTCAATGCAAGCAGCCCACCACCGCCCGACCTCTTCGTTCGGCTGGAATTCATCCGCAGCAGTGTCATCACGGATGCCCCCAAAGGATGCTTTGACGGTGATGCCAACGCCCCCATAAGGACTTGAGGTTTCTCCTTTATCTAGGAAGAGCAAAAACCATCTGTGATGATTAAATATCACAGACGATTCTAGCCTAGAACCGTCTATGATGATCTGTCATCAGAGACGATTCTAGGGTAGACGGTTCTAGCTTAGAACTGTCTGTGATGTTAATTTTCACTGATGGTTTGGAAACCGTATGTGATGAACCATTCTCATCACTAACATATGTTTACAGACGGTTCACAAAACCGTTTGTAATAAGGTTTATGAACCGTCTATGATGAGCTTTTGTGCAGTAATATCTATCGATGCGCGTGGTAAATTAAACACAACAGATTAATGCTAGCATAATAGTAGTAACAAGGGCCTCTTTGCCAGGTGTCACATGCCTATCCATTGGAGGCTGAAATGCGGTGTCACGGGCGGTGCTGGTGGCAGAGGCGACGATGCCGTAGATTTCTTGGAAGAGGGAGAGACGGGCATCAGCGAGTTATTGGCGGCCGTCGCCGATGGGCTTGCCCGTGGTAGTTTCTCTGCGAGGCAGTGGGCTAGGGGGCTTGGAGGAGGTGCTCTTGGAGCCGGGGGTAGGGAGGAGAGGATGGCGGCGGCAGTGGCTGACACGAAGTGGAGGTGCGGAGAAGGAGAGCATCCGGGTGGCGGCGCTTCTCGCCATATTTCCATGCAGGTTTGGCGGGGAACAGAGTAGCTGGTGTTTACGACAGTTTGGGACTGGGATGAGCGGATACGTGACACAAAATTTTATTAAGATTCCCAGCAATCAAGGGGTAATATGAAATAACTAGATGCGTACCAAGCCCGCGTGTTGCTGCGGGCGGAAGGAATCGTTGAGACAGGTTGAGATTTTAACAGAGTGCGGAAATTATTTTCAAGAACACATTCAAAAAAAGGGGGGAAAGAGTTGATTAAATTTTGAAATTATCTCTCCGAGTTTTTTAAAAATATTCCTTTAATAGGTTATGAAATTTATAGGAATCTATTTTTTAACAGTAGCTCGTGCACGCTCTTCGGAACAATCCAACAAATGTTTAAGAATATACAAATTTAGTAGCTCAATTAAATCAACGATGTTGCTTTAAATGCATTAGCAGCACTGCCAGTTTTCTAAAAATTCGCATAAGCCTGAGTATGATTTGAAATTTTGACGGTAGCGTAGGCACGCTCTCAGGGACCTTATGAAATTTTTTCAAGGATTCGCAAATTTAGTAGCTTAGTTAAAGCAGCGAAGTTTCTTTAAACGCATTAGTAGCATCGTTATAATTTTTAAAAATCACTCAAGTTCTGAGGAGACTACTCAAAAAATTTCAAAAAATTACAACATGATTAGTCAGCTCAATTAAATTAGAGAAGCTAACGCAAAAAAAATAAAACCACGATCTTCTCTGTTTTTAATGTAGTACACAGTAGAATCTATATTTTAACAGTAGCTCGGGCACGCTCTTCGGAACGTTCCAACAAATTTTTAAGAATATACAAATTTAGTAGCTCAATTAAATCAACGAAGTTGCTTTAAATGCATCAGCAGCACTGCCAGTTTTCTAAAAATTCACATAAACCTGACTATGATTTGAAATTTTGACGGTAGCGTAGGCACGCTCTCTGGGACCATATGAACATTTTTCAAGGATTCGCAAATTTAGTAGCTTAGTTAAAGCAGCAAAGTTGCTTTAAACGCATTAATAGCATCTTTATAATTTTTAAAAATCACTCAAGTTCTGAGGAGACTCCTCAAAAAGTTTCAAAAAATTATAACATATTTTGTCAGCTCAATTAAATTAGAGAAACGCAAAAAAAAATAAAACCACGATCTTCTCAGTTTGTACTGTAGTACACAGTAAATCTATTTTTTAACAGTAGCTCGGCACGCTCTTCGGAACGTTCCAACAAATTTTTAAGAATATACAAATTTAGTAGCTCAATTAAATTAACGAAGTTGCTTTAAATGCATCAGCAGCACTGCCAGTTTTTTGAAAATTCGCATAAGCCTGACTATGATTTGAAATTTTGACGGTAGCGTAGGCACGCTCTCAGGGACTATATGAACATTTTTCAAGGATTCGCAAATTTAGTAGCTTAGTTATAATTTTTAAAAATCACTCAAGTTCTGAGGAGACTCCTCAAAAAGTTTGAAAAAATTACAACATGATTTGTCAGCTCAGTTAAATTAGAGAAGCTAACGCAAAAAAAAAAACCACGACCTTCTCAGTTTGTACTGTAGTGCACAGTAGAATAGTACACATTAGAATCTATTTTTTAACAGTAGCTCGGGCACGCTTTTCGGAATGTTCCAACAAATTTTTAAGAATATACAAATTTAGTAGCTCAATTAAATCAACGAGGTTGCTTTAAATGCATCAGCAGCACTGCCAGTTTTCTAAAAATTCGCATAAGCCTGAGTATGATTTGAAATTTTGACGGTAGCGTAGGCACGCTCTCAGGGACCTTATGAAAATTTTTCAAGGATTCGCAAATTTAGTAGCTTTGTTAAAGCAGCGAAGTTGCTTTAAACGCATTACTAGCATCGTTATAATTTTTAAAAATCACTCAGGTTCTGAGGAGACTCCTCAAAAAGTTTCAAAAAATTACAACATGATTTATCAGCTCAATTAAATTAGAGAAGCTAACGCAAAAAAAAAACACGATCGTCTCAGTTTGTACTGTAGTACACAGTAGAATCTATTTTTTAACAGTAGCTCGGGCACGCTCTTTGGAACGTTCCAACAAGTTTTTAAGAATATACAAATTTAGTAGCTCAATTAAATCAACGAAGTAGCTTTAAATGCGTCAGCAGCACTGCCAGCTTTGTAAAAATTCGCATAAGCCTGACTATGATTTGAAATTTTGACGGTAGCGTAGGCACGCTCTGAGGGACCATATGAACATTTTTCAAGGATTCGCAAATTTATTAGCTTAGTTAAAGTAGCGAAGTTGCTTTAAACGCATTAATAGCATCGTTATAATTTTTTAAAATCACTCAAGTTCTGAGGAGACTCCTCAAAAAGTTTCAAAAAATTACAACATGATTTGTCAGATCAATTAAATCAGAGAAGCTAACGAAATAGAAAACCACGATCTTCTCAGTTTGTACTGTAGTACACAGTAGAATAGTACACAGTGGAATCTATTTTTTAACAGTAGCTCGGGCACGCTCTTCGGAATGTTCCAACAAATTTTTAAGAATATAGAAATTTAGTAGTTCAATTAAATCAACGAAGTTGCTTTAAATGCATCAGCAACACTGCCAGTTTTCTAAAAATTCGCATAAGCCTGAGTATGATTTGAAATTTTGACGGTAGCATAGGCACGCTCTCAGGGACCTTATGGAAAATTTTCAAGGATTCGCAAATTTATTAGCTTAGTTATAGCAGCGAAGTTGCTTTAAACGCATTACTAGCATCGTTATATTTTTCGAAAATCACTCAAGTTCTGAGAAGACTCCTCAAAAAGTTTCAAAAAATTACAACATGATTTGTCAGCTCAATTAAATTAGAGAAGCTTAGCAAAAAAATAATAAAACCACGATCTTCTCTGTTGAATTTTTTTTAAATAATACTATTTTTATTCTATTTTACAAAAATAATATGCCGAAAAAAAATTACAAAACTACCCACCTGTCGCCATTTCAAATGGCGACAGACAGCTTGTCGCCGTTTCAGATAGGGATAGACTCTCTATCGCCTTTTGAAATGGCGACAAAGAGCAACCACACTCTGTCGCCAATTTAAATAGCGACAGCCTGTATGTCGCCATTTGAATTGGCGACAGACTCTCTGTCGCCATTTGAAATAGCGACAGACAGCGCTTATTTATACCCGCGCGCGGCCTGCCCCCCACTCGAGCCAGCACGCACACTGAAAAAAAACAGAAAAGAAGAAGAGAAGAAGAGAAGAAGGGAAGAAGAGAGGAAGAGGAGGAGGAGGAGAAAGGGAAGGAGATCTGGATTTTGTTAGGTACTAATTTTTTTTTAAGTATTTAAATGTTAAATATGTAATATAGTAATCAGATTAAATAGAGTAAATGACTTAGTTAGGAATGAGAACCTGATGCAAGTTGTTTAGCTAGTTGACTTAGTTAGGAATTTATATTTATTTCGGTAAGAATAGATGTTTAGTTAGATGAATTAGTCAGGAGTTTATAGTTATGTCGGTATGGACAGATGTTTAGTTATGCGACTTAGTTAGTAATTAATTTTCGATGTAGGGATGACCAAGAGGTAGGGATTAAAATTTAGATTGTAATAATAGTTTCTTGATTAGAGATTCGGATAAATTTTCGATTTAATCGAAATGTTGAATCCAAATTCATTATTTGTGTACTTAGAATTCGAGATGTCATGTAGAGTTGGGTGGCTAAAATTGTCGGGACCAAAAATAACTCAATCAGAGAGTTCCCGACACATTAGTTTAGTTATGTTCTCATAGAAATTTGAAAATGATCACGGAATCTAAAGAATTTGTAAGAATTGAAATATTGCAACTGTACTGATTAAACTGCTGGCCGGAAAGTATGGACCGAAAGCAGAATGAATTAAACTACGTTCTTAGAATTCAAATTTGTGATCATTATTAGTCGTACAATGTAGCGTTAAATTGTGCAAATGTTAAGAATTCGATGAATTTGCATGATGTATGGATGATAGAGTGCAATTTAAAATATATTATGGAGGAGTTCCGCACATGGGTGTTGAAGGGTAGATCTAAGTCATTTCGCAAGTGTAGAGGCTAGCCATCACGCGCAGGGAGCGCTCATGGGCTACGGTTATGAGATGGTTGTACCACATGTTCTCTTTGGACCGTGAATTGCATGATCCGAAGTTACATGGAGTAGTTTGTCAAGAATAGATTGCACGTCGGGAGTTAATGGAAATGAGAGGGCCAAATCTTGGAGTTCAATGACGTAAGAATTGCAATTGAGAAAGGATGGCCATTAGTGTTATTGGCACAAGCATTTGAGAAAGTCAATACCGGGCATGCGACGCAAAGAAGAGGTTGTTGATGAATAACCGAGAGGAAGTTGGGGAGAGCAGAGAAGTAGAGAAGGCTTAGTAGAGTAGGATGTAGGTTCGGCCGATCGAAGTGCAAGGTGAGAGAGCGATGTTGCAACAGAGAGGTTCAAGAAGCAATGGGCATGGCGGACGAGGGCGAAAACATTGAGTCGTTGGTCGAGCGATGGACACAGAGAATGAGGACTATGAGGCTTTAAGTAATGATGAAGCCAAGATCTATTCCCGCAGAGGGATGAGTATCCGCTCGACAGTCGGTGGTGAACGATGACGAACAGTTCCCTTCGCAGTATGATCAGAATGAGGTGAGAAAAGATGCAATTTACAAGAATAAGAGTGAGGTTCAAGAAGCAGTAATAGCATGGTCAGTGTCGTTGCGCAGAGCCTTCAAGGTTGTAAAGTCCGATCAGCGGGTGTATGATGTAAGATGCCAGACGGAGGGTTGCCTGTGGCGCGTCCATGCGTACCAGCCTAAATAGGACACCATTTGGAAGTGTTCTATAGTCGTTCCACATACATGTGTACTAACGGAGTCTGCGCAGTCACATCGTGTGAGGACCCGAATCCACTGATTCGAACCCACTGTGTTTACCGCACTAGTCCCAGGATCAACGCTAGTGCACACAGCTCAACATTGGTACATATCACATCATACACAACGATAATAGAATAATAGTTCATTCATTGATATATCTAAAGGTATGATCTTATGACCAACTTACATTATTAAGCCACGCAGGGCAAGACTGGAAATATAAACTAGTAATTAAGCGGAAAGTAGAAAACGAGATAGCTCATCACCACCACAGCAACCGACAAGGCTCTGACCCTAATGACTCGTGTCTTCCTCGACTTCTTCTTCCAACACAGTGTAGATTCTTCAACTGTTGATTATTGTTATTTGGCAAGGGTGAGTACTTAAGCACTCAACAAGTTGTGCATGTAATGCAATTCTATGTATCTATATGTAAGGCTTATTCCAATGGATAGGCTATCATGGCTATTTTGCAATAAGCATTTATGAACAAATACAGAAATAGATCAGAAAGATCAGAAACAAATAACAATAGTAAATAAATTTAGTATTTCTCAAGTAAACCAAGTTTCCAATCCTAAGTCAAATTCATCTTCCATATGGCATTCCGCCATCCCAACCACGTTGTCCAATTAATTCACTAACCCTTAATCAGAATTCCGAGCATTGCTCAATACCGCGAGCACGGCTATCCGAATAGTTTCACACTCTGCAGAGGTTATGCACTTTACGCACGTGATACAACCAAACACCACCAAGGCGAGTGATTATAACAAAGCCTTTACAATGCGCTGCTTAACCGGATACTACCCGCTAAGGTTTCAACACCGTGGGTCCGAAAACCATAACTGTGGCCCCCTCTTGCGCCATGTGAATTACACCATAACTCGGGAACTCACACCGACCACGATAGTACCAAAATCAAGACATTGCAAATTACTCACTAGGTGGCCCATACTGACATGTGGTTACACGATAGACTCAGTCAAAGGCTTGCAAGGTTAAGTCCTTAGTGTGATCAAGGCAAGACATCCACATACCCTCTGCCCATCGGGCCCACCTTGGCATCCTCTCCCCTTGTCACTTGCCCCAATCCAAATTATTATCACCCAGTTGATTACCAAGCACCACGTGCCATCAACAATTCAACATCGTTGCGTGACATGACTCGCCACAACAACTCAATCTTATCGTGTGATCCCACATGACACACAAGTTCATAACATTGTTCCATATTCCATCAATCAAGATTAATTATCAATGATTCCAATACATGTGATGACGTGGCAAGGCTAAGCAAGTAATACGAACTAATCCTCCAATGTTGATTATAATTATTAACCAACTATATTTAACTAATCTAGGGTGACAATGGATCATGGCATACAATGACAAGGTAGGGTGTAGATCAATCTGGTATATTAGCTAAACCCAATCTAATTTAAAACAATTGTATATTTGAAATATATGCAATAGGGTAAAACAAACATAGCAATTTTATAAACATGGGTTCAACATGATCAAAGCACAACTTGCCTTGGAATAGGTCCCGATCTGTTCTCGAACTTGCTCTTGAGTTGCCGGATCTTCCTCCAAGGCCGCACAATTCAACGCCTACGCTGCATCAAGGAGAAAAGCAAATAAATACCAAAATAGAGAGCAAATGAACTCCAAAAATTAAATAAAATTCACCATTAAATAGATCTCAATTTTACAAATTTTTAGAAACTTGAATCACTCAAATCGAGTTAAGATGCAAAAGATATAGCCTTTTGATGTTTGAAATAAATACTGAAAATACAGAAAATCAGAAAATCGAATTTAACAGATTTACTTTTAAATCGAAAAGCGATTTATGACGCCAGCGTGACCTCATGATGACGCCATCATCACGCAATTTCCAATCGATTATTTTTCCAATTGAAAATACCTTTATGACGCAAGCATGACGCCGCGTGACGCCACCCTTGATCCAATGAACGAGATGTCGCCACGTGGCCTCGGTCCTATGGATCGGGTCCACGGCTGCGCGCCACCACGGTGGACTCGGCCACGCCTCTTCGGCTCCGCGTGCCACGCGCCTCATCCGATTGGCTCACCAACGGCGCGATCCGGCCTTCCATCACCGATCCGACGGCTTACGCTTGGCGACGACGTGGCTTATCGACACGCACTCCACGCTGGCGAACCGACGCCGGTCCAAGATCCAACGGCCACGAACTCACCCGGCTCACGGCAAAGCGGCGGCAAGAAGATCCACCAAGACGAAGAAGAAGCTTGGCGACGGTGTTCGCGTGTCCTCGACGTGAAGAAGTGGCGAGCTAACGCGGTGCACCTCGGCGAGCTCGAATCCGGAACCAAGGCGCCGAAGACCACCGATCGGGCGATGATCCAAGGCAAAACCATGGCGGCCGCAGACTTCAACTCCGACGAGCTTCCTTGCGCCACCACGATGTTCCTCGCTAAACGGTCCGACCAAAACACGCGGATGCTCACGAGGAACCTCCTGCGAGTACCCTCCTCCTTTATAGCCTCGGCTCGAGCCCTACACGGCGGGAAGTCCGAGTCGTTACGGCGGCGACTCGAGGTTCGTGATCGAGACGAAGAACGACGATGCGACGCGTGTCCCTAATCCGACGGCCAAGACAAGGGCGCACACGCGCCTTCCTCGATCGTTGGATCGCGCACGAACGGCCATCGATCTAGGTTTTCCCCGCAGAGGTTCACGGCCGAATCGGGCCGCGCCAAGCAGCCTCAAGCGCCAAGATTGGGCTTCGCCCAACATCGTTCAAGATTTTAGAACTTTATTAATTTAAATAATTCTAGAAATTCACTTAATTGATTTTAGGCAAATAAATAATCAGGAAAAATCCCAGGAAATTCTCAAAAATATTTTGAGACATTCTGGACTCAAATAAAATATTTTTGGCAAAACTTTATTTTAACTTTGCACAGATTTAAATAGATTTGAATAAAAGGCAATAAACTTGATTTGAATTTAATTCAAATAAATCCAGAAAAATCCAAATAAATTCTAGAAAATCATAAATGCACATTTAAGCAATAAAAACTTAATTAAGCCAAAATTTTGGGATGTTACACATCGGAACATATCATCAGGCTTTATTGCCAATGCAATGTACGGAGAGATTGTAGGCAACCTAGATTTAGAGCCACGGGCCATCGTACTCGCAATACAACAGAGGTTCCAGTATACAATATGCTACGCGAAGGCATGGAGAGCAAAGCATAAGGCATTGGAAACACGGTTCTAAGACGCACGAAGACTCCTACCGTAACTTGCTAGGTTTGCTTGGTGATAAAGGATGTAAAATCCGGAACTTATGTGGACATTTGTGAGCATCCTTCGCAGCGCTTCTCTGGGAAGTTGGTTTTGAAGCGGGCATTCTTCGCTTTAGGTCCATGCATCAATGCGTTTAGGCATTGTCGTCCTTTGTTATGTGTGGATGGGACATTTTTGATCGTAAATACAATGGGCGATATTGACCGCCATAGGAGTGGATGGCAATAATCAAATTCTCCCGTAGCGCCAGATTCGTGGAGGGTGAAAACACGATAGGTGGCATTGGTTCCTACGGAATGTCAAAGCCGTGTCGCTCATCGGCCCGGAGTGTGTATCATACACGATCGGCATTCAGGCTTTTGAGGGCAATTATTCAGTTGAAGCAAGGTGTGGATGAGACTCATCCATGGCCTTGATTTATGTAGTAGGTGGTGCAAGCGCCATATGGGTGCCAACTTCTACAAGCGCTCAGAACAAGGAGGCGACAAAGCTTTTCAAGAGGCTCACACTGAACCAGCAGAGAAAGTTTGATGTACTGAAGAAATTGGATGAGTGACATCGAGGCACACTACCGAGGCAACGAAGAGGGCAGCCCCACCTTAGGGAGGCCCAGTCGCTACTGGAGGAGTTACCCACCACCCTCCCCACCTGGTTCAAGGAATGGGAGGGCTCAAACGCTTCCCGAATGGATAGAGCATGAGCCTAGGGAGAAATGGGCTCGCTTACGACACGATGGTGCGAGGTATGGTGTCATGACAACAAACCTTGCGGAGGTTTACAACTGGGTGATGCGAGAGTTGAGACCCCTTCCCTTGGTTGCTATTGTTGAGGGTGTTTTTGTGGCATCACAGTACTTCGTTGATCGCCATGCAAGGGCGATCACGCGCATGAACGATCCTCGCTATGAAGTACTCGTGAGATGATTTCTACATACATGGAGGACAAAGGCAAGAAGGGGAGATGCACGCAAAGAACGAAGATGGGTACGAGGAGCCCGCTTCGAGGTGATGTGCAAAGAAAGCCGGTCGTGGGACGAACCGTGGAAAGTTGCTCACGAATGCATCATACACATGCAAACTTGTGTCCTGCACTCGCAATAAGCCTCGTCTATTACAGTGCCATGCTCCCATGTTATGGCTGCTCGCTCGATGATTCATATGGATCCGTATATTCATGTCTCAATTCTTTAGTAAGGAAGCTGTGGCGAACTTGGAGCGCGAAATGTACGGTTTCCGAGTGGTGGGTTTATTCACTGAGCACAAAGGCTGGGAGGATACACGTTGGGTCCCGCATATGAGCAGTCAAGGGAGTAGGAAAAAGGCAATCCAGCGTATAAGGAATGATATGGACGCCACGAAAGTGGCCGCCACAGAAAGAAATGTTTTGCTTGCAGGAGACAGGCACTCTATCAAGAGTTGCCCAAGATTCGTAAGCCGTGAAGTGTTATATGTTCTTCCGCATCAACTATGATTTACTTGATGCACTAGAATTTCGCAGCTTGTATCGAATTCGTACGTGTGGTCAAAATATGTAATATGAATGTTATTGTACTTGATTAAATGAGAGTGTAGTATGTTGTATTCATTTTGTATCTTTTTAACGCTTTGCGTGTGCTCTAAATTATGACAGGCATGGCGGGGGGACAGTTGTACGAGTTGCTTGACCCATCGGTCGACGCGACTCACCAGAGCCGTTTAGCGACGTTGCCCCCGCAGGATGGGGAGGCGGCCTTGGAGCTTGGGGCCCTGCGCTTGCGCACCCCCATGAGGGTGTGGCGTCTCGATCCGTGATGGATCCCGAGGTTAGTTCAATTTCGTCGCAGTGTTGTACTCATGTCCCCTTTGACACCACAATAATACTTCTCACATTCTTTTGCAGGTTGAGGGCGGCTGGCCTACTACCTGTTGCCCGTATGGTTGTCGGGACCCGAATCTGCAAATCCGGACCCTCTGTGTATTCTGTGCTAGTTCAGGATCACGCTAGCACACACAGTCTTTACAGGGTTGCACATCATAGACATTCGCAGTGATATAAGAATAAATAGTGCAAACATGTATATAACCCGAGTTGTACGACCTTATGGTCTCCTTACAGATAAATCAGCCACGCAGGGCTTACATTATTCAGAGTAAAAGAAATAACAGCGGGACATAAATAAATATCGTGGAAGCCTCCATCTCTCCACCGGCATCCGACTGGGCTTGCCCCCTAGTTGCTCGGATCCTCCATGTACTCCTCCTCCCACACTGGTGTTGACTCCTCCACTGATGTTGGGGTTGATAAGCAGGGTGGGATGAGTACACAAGGCACTCAACAAGTAATGCACAGAATGCGGCACTAGTACTATATGCAAAGCTTATTCCAAAGGATTGGCTTAAATGGTTCTTTTGCATCAACAACATTTTTAAACCAGTATCTTATTTAAATTAAAGCAGTGGAACAGTTATAAGTAATACTAATTTCTTCAAATGGTTTTTCTTCGAAGATTCTCAGCACACAGCCTTAACAGTTCATTTTCAATACTGGCACACAGCCACCCTTTCCACATTTTGTTTATGAAGATCTACCCCTTGACTGTAATCCCCGAGCAATGCTCAATACCGTGAGCACGGCTATTCGAATAGTTTTGACACTCTACAGTGGCACACAGCCCATTGTGGCACACAAACTCATAACACTCAGCAACCCAATGCCACACAGGCCCACCAGGCACACAGCCTCTTGCCACTTGCCCCAGTCTAAATCATTTCCCACCCAGTTGATTATTGTGCAACACATGCCAGCAATAACTCAACATCGGTGTGGAACCACACAGGTCTCCATACTTCAATTTCATCATGTGGCAATATCACACCACTTCAAAAATACATTCAATATTCCATTAGTCAATATTGTAGCATTTTTCCGAAAGATCATTCATGACTCGTTGCAAGGCTAAGCATCTACTCACTCGCCTAGCCTCCGTGTTGGCTTCATATTAATGTCCAACCAGTACAATCAAACTTAGGGTGACAATGATTTAGGGCATACAATTAATAATTTCAAGGTGGCGTAACAGAATGGGTTGATTAACTACATTATCCCAATTTAATTTAAATTCATTTTAAGTAAATTAGCATCCATAATTTCAAAGCATAAATTACACTTTAAAATCTGGGATCAAAATGATCAAGGCATCACTTGCCTTCAAAGGGTTGTTGGTCGTGTTCCGAAGCTTGTTCTTGAGCGACGAATTCTTCTTCGAAACTTTCCGGCAAATTTGCGTCTACGCGTATAAACAAAATATGCAATAAATAACTAGTATAGAGGACTAAGTTACCTCAAAAATTCAAATACAATTCATCATTAAATAGATCACAATTTTATGAATTTTTAGAAATTTGAATCACCCAAATCCGAGTTAAAATGCAAAAGTTATAGTCATTTGAAGTTTGAATAAAATCTGCAAATACAGAAATTAAGAAATCCGATTTTCCAAATTATTTTTATACTGAAAATTCGCATTTATGATGTCAGCATTGCGCCATGATGATGTCAGCACAGAATAGAATTTCGGTCGAAATATTTTTATATATAAAATTATTTATGACATCAGCAATAACGTCAGCATGGCACGTGGCATGCCCAAAGGCTGCCACGTCACTCCGGTCCATGGGCTGAGTCCACGGTTCGGCTCTGGTCCACCGTGGACTAGCAGCACTATGCCCGTGCACCAGGTGACGCAAGCCGTGGCGTCAGCGACGATGCGCAGCCAATCCCGACGCGACACGCGGCAAAATCCAGACCGTTCGCTAAACCAACGGTCAGATCTCACTCCCGCACGGTTCGGTGACGCCTCGATTCCCGCACGGCCACGCGTCATGCATCGAACGGTGCCCTCGAATCCAACGGCCAGCACCGCGCCGCCACTGTGACGCCTCGGTTTTACGCACGACACGCGTCGACATCGCGACGGCTCGTTCAAAATCGGCGGTTAGGATTTGGTCGTGTCTCGGTCAAAGCGCACATGCGTCTGCACGTGATTCGGTGGGGGCACGGCATCATCTCCGCCGCACGTTCAAATTTGAACGGCACGGATCCGCGCGCCATAGATCAACCCATAGTCGCCGTTTAGATCTAATCCAACGGCCCACGGTACCCGAGCTGATTACTATTCATCAAGCTACACGGCGCAATCTCACGCGCTCAGAAATGATCCAAGGGTTCGCATTAAATCTAGCCGCAAAACCTAGATCTAATCCCTACCGTACACATCAAGATCTAACGATCACGATTCAATCTAAACATGTACAGAGGTGGAGGTGACGTGGACTCACCTACGCGGTGTGATGAGGATCGAACGGTTGGCGCGGTTCGACGAGGTTGACGGCGGCGAAGAAAGGAAGGTTGCCGGAGCTGAGGAAGACGACCTCGGCGACGGCGTTGTAGCGCTCTCCAAATACAAGAAATGGTTCCCTCAACGCGGTTCGACTCGGTGAGCACTCCGGTGACCTCGGCAACGGTGGAACTGGACCGACGGCGAAGCAAACGGCGAAAAATAGTGGCGGCGCAAAGAAACAACTACGGCAAGCTCTCTCGTGGTCTCTAGAGTGTCTCGACGTGCGTGAGAGGAGTCCAAAGACGCGGCGTTGAGTCCTCTGCAGAACGCGCTCACCAGAACGGCTTAAAGGGCCTCAACGTGCGCGAAACTGCCGGCGGAAATCACGGCCATCAAGCCCACGTCCCTCCGGCGATCTCGCGGGGACAAAGCGACGTGGCGAAATCCCGATCGTCCGTGAGCAGCGATCCGACGGGCGAAAACGGCGAAGCGACGCGGCGGCTTCTCAGTCACACGATGCCGATCCAACGGGCGAAGGGTGGCGGCGGTTAGGGTTTGCGCGTGGTGGGCCAGCGGGTGCGCCAAAGAATGGGCTCGCCACCATCGCTCATCCAATTTTTAAAACATTTTTCATTAAGAATAATTCTAGAAATTCAATTAAATCATTTGGGGCTTTTTAAATAGCAGAAAAATTCTAGAAAATACTTTGAGCTATTTGGAACTCAATTAAAATATTTGCAATAAAACTTTGCAAAAACTTTTCCATTATTTAATTGTTTTCAAGAAATGCCATATTTGAATAAAACCAAATAATTTTAAATAAATTTCCAAAAATTCTCAAAAATTAAAAATACTCCAAAATTTAAGTTAGAGCAAAATTTAGGGTGTTACAATGGTCGAGACGACTGTCGCGGATGCGCAGGACCGACGGAGTGCCTCTAGGCGGTTCCCTTACGACAGAGCTTGTCGATCGCTTCTAGTGGACCGGCATGCTCGAGACCCACACCTTTCACCTACCGTGGTGAGATGGCGCCGACACTAGAGGACATCGCTACCTCCGGCCTGCCTCGCTAAGGGATGCGGTGGTTCCCGCAGACGCCCACCCAGAGTGGCAGTGATATCCTCCGCTGTTCCAGGGGTGCTACCTCACCACAAGACACAACTTTCGCACCAAGACGGTCCGACGCAAACGCGGTGGCTTGTGCGCTTCTCGTAAGCACGATTTTTCCTTGTCGATCCGATTTAACTCACCGTATGATTTTCATTGCATTTAACAACCTAACCATTACTTTCGCACCGAGAGGATGGTAGCCGAGCTGGGAGCGTGCCGTCGCCAAAGACTTGGAGGCGTACTTCGTGGCTCTTCGGTGGGTCTTGTTCGCTCGTCGCACGGGACACCGCCGATAGGCACATGATCCAGCTTATGCAGGACGACGCGACGCCGACTTGGAGGAGATCCCGCAGTTGGTCGGGGACTCGCGGTACTTGCCGCGACGCATCGCGTACCAGGCGACGGGTGTCGCCGCGTGTCCGACTCGCTCACTCGCCGGCCGCCTTTGCTACCGCACCGTGGTCGCTCGAGAGGTTCCAGATCGGACGACCACCGATAGACCTCTCGCCTTACCGCGCAGACTTCTACTGTGGTTCCCGGACGAGGTTGATCGTCCGACGATGGGGACATTGTGGTGTCGCCGACCGTCAAGATACTTATCGTAGCCGTATGTTGTTTTTTTAATTCTCCACGGTTGTACTAACGCTCATCGCCGGTGTTTTTTTGCAGCCGCGTTCACCGCGAAGCACGACGCACGCTCGCACTTCGAGACGTAGCGATGTTGGACCACTCACGGACGATCGCCATATGGCGCCCCACGCCCCGAGCTTGTCCAGCATCGCGCGCCGCTGGCTTCGCCGCCGCAAAGCAATCGCCGACACGGCATACTGGTTGACCCGACGCCACTTGGTGTTCGACGTGTTCGTTGAGCCGCACGCCGCCCACCGCCTTGAGGCGCTTTGGTCTACGGCAGCGCTCCCGCACTCCACAGCATCGCTGCTCCAAAGCGGCCGCACTCGCTCGTATGTCTACATTTTTTCCTTCTCGCTAGTACGCACGATCTCGGTGGCTTGCGAATTAATGTTGTGCTTTCTTGTTTTGCGTACACACGCAAAGGCTTCGCTGGCACGCAGAGTCGGGCAAAGACGCATGGTACCTCGCGCGCAGCAGAAGGCACCGGCTCTGCGGATGTGATCAACGAGATCGCCCCTATGACCACGGCACGCACGACGATATATCGAGTGGTACAAAGACGCGCACCGTGTTCGAAAGTTGTGAGTGTCGTGGAGTCTCCTCCGTGCATGATCCGACCACTCCGACACGCACTTCACCCACCGCACTCGCTTCCACCGCGCGGTTCGCATTCTTCCATTTGTCATTCAACGTAACGTCTTGAAAATTATGCCAACTAACTAGCCTCTTTTTGTTTTCGCAGAGCGACCTTGCCAGGGAGGCACATGAGGCGACATCGGCGTTGATACAGGCGGTCGGTGCCACCCATATGATAGGGTCACAACGACAAATTCTTCGAGGGGTGCCGCGCCATATTCGTGACTTGACTTACCGCGGTCGCACACCGACGCCGTAGGCGGCCCGTGGTGGACGATGTGGCATGATCCCCTCGCTCGGCTCACAGACGAGGTCAACACAGCAGACTCGACCGCTTCGTCGCCCGCACTCGCCTGGGGCTCCACTGTACCAACCCCTGCGTCGTCTCCGATGACCGCAGTACAACAGTGGTCTCTTTTTCATATATTTTGTTGTTCACATAACGTGTCGCTCTAACTTGAAAAGTTTGTCAACAATGACCGATCTCGCCGACCAGAGTGCAAGAGCACCTGGGGACTACGGTACTTTCCAGACGAGGACTTCGACTTTCTCCCGATCCTTATCGGCAATCCGCGGTGTGATACTTGGTTCGCCGCAGCTCGCATCGCCCTGAAACCATCGTCCCAAATTTATCTCAAATGACACAAGACGCCACATTCTACCAAATTTCCAATCCAACCTCCTAGGAGTACGTGGGATGTGCCCCGACCGGCTCACATATCCGTCTCGACATGTGCGGCCAGAGGAGGCCTGGGACCACATGAGGTGTTGCACCGCGCAGGGACCCTAGCTAGTTTGTTTCTGTTACACATGATGTACCGTAAACAATATCATCTTTTACTTCCTTAGCTCATGTATTATGAAGTTTTGTGCTATATATAATCTTTTACTTCCGTGGCGCTATTTGTAAATATGCTACCAGTACCTTTGTCATGTCGATAGGACAGCACACACGTAGCTACGTTGTCAGTGTGATGCGACCTTGTAGCAGCTTTCCACGCTCGATTAGACAACTCACGGGCGCAATGCTTTCAACCTTTTTAGGCCGATTTGACCACACGACGACAGACTTCATCTGCTTCGCACGTGCTTTTTCACACATGCAGCATAGTTCAAAGTGACCACTCACTGCCTACTTTTGTTCGTGATGACAGGTCGTGTGGCTTTTCTCAGATGGTGACAAGTCGTGCAGCCTTTCGCAGAAGGTGATAGGTGGTGCAGCTTTGATGATGGGTGACATGTCGTGCGGCTTTTCACAGAGGATGCCAGACGCCAAACCGACAAGTGCAGAGTCGTATGGAGTAACCACTCACCACCACTATAAAACCGCCTAGGGTTACACATCTAACACCGCCAAACAAGCAATACACGCCATCCGAATCTACACAAATTAGGGCACGATGTCGTTTCATCGCCGCTTTTCAAAGAAGCAAAAGTCATCCCGCCTCAATACCGGATACCGAGAGCGTGCACGCCCGGCTCACGGAGTTGCCTAGACCCAAATGCGATCGCAACCTTCCGCGAAGGTGATGCAATCTACCCACGAGAGATGGCACCGCGCTCACTATCTTGTTGTGCTCGCCTACCGTAAACCTACTTGTATCCATAAAATACAAAGCACAAAGACCATTTCATGCATCATTCTTTCTTTTCTCAAAGATAAGGACCTGTTGCTTCTTCCAATGGATCGACGGTCCGAACGACGTGACTACGAATTTGTCTACAATCGCCATGACACCAACCCGCTTCGCGAGAACTTCAACAGGTGGGGGAGGACGCCAGATACGCCCCGCTTCTAGAGCGACAGAGTTCGGGCGGTGGGCAAGAGGCCAACCAATCGGTGAGTTTCATGCGATTTAACTCATGCTTCACTCACAAAGTAGTAATTCTAAACCAGCTTCATCGTGATACAGAGTTCAAAAGAAAATTGTGAAATTGCTCGAGTCAAAGGAGAAAACTCCTCGTGGGCCACCCGAAAGCCCTGACTTTTGCGAACATGGCTGACGAATACTTACAACAGGGGTACCCCAACGGTCCGGCGTGACGAGCAGGCTGCCCCAAGCATAACCCGAGCCTAACAGCCGCCTGTGCCGCTACCGATCAAAGAACTCTGCGGGCCCACAGACGCCATTCCCGACCGATCGGGATAGGCATCTCGACCAGCAGGCTCCCGACCTCGCGGCGGTCGGATCCCCGACCGATCAAACCAAGGCAACCTTCCGCCGAGGGCCGCGTGTCGAAGCTTCCACCGCCAATGACCATGTGCCCCCTACGGACGGGTCAATCGGGTGACTATACAAGAGCAGTGGCCCTTCCCAAGATGGTTTAATGATCGCCAAGTCAAGCTTCCATCCCATCGACCACCACGACGACACGAAAGCACGCCCCTCCCGAGGCAGCACCAACGTTATACACAAAGAACGCCAACACTCGTCAGCTCACGTATGTGTGCGCCATTTCCCAACGAGGCAGCTAACCGCTCCGCCCAACAAGACTACCAACCCAGCGTGAGCAAGACGAGCGGTGACCAATCGATGTAACGAAGGACCAAAGCTTTAGCATAGGTCACCTCGCCTCTTCCCAACTCGATGTAACCCGCCCTTCCTATCAGATAAAAGAAGGCAGAACCCCGGGAAGGAGAGGAGAAGACGCACACGTACAAGCAATCAGCTTTCTTGCGCTAAGGCTCTCGGCTCGCGCTTGTAAACATTGTGTAGCCATCCGCACTAAAGGCAACACAATACCACCGCACGAACTGGAGTAGGGACTTTCGGCCCGAACCAGTATACACCTTGGGCTTCTGAGTCTAACCATTCGGGGAGAGGGAACGCGCGGCCCCTTAGACTTACAAATTTACTTGCCGGTGCTCGAAACGCCGACAGTTGGCGCGCCAGGTAGGGGCCTTTGTGCGTCTTCATCGACATCTCCGGATTCCCATTTGCCTCCCTGATGGCATCTTTCCCCACGATGGCACGGCTGCGTTAGGAAGCCAGATCCGCTTCGGCTCCCTCGACTTCGCCGCCACTTCAGCAGGAGGGCTCGTGCTTATCCCGCCGCCTCGGAGACCGGCACCGCTCGAGCTCGAGCGCCATCTCCCACGACCTCGCCAAACTCCGGCTTGGGGCACCCCAACAGGTCCCGAAGTCGGAACCCGAGGAGCACCTCGTCGCTTCTGGCAATAGCTCCCGTGGGCTCGGGCAGGTGACCATGTCACACCCGCAGGCTCACACCTTGTGGCAATGGCCGGCTACATGCCGGCCTCTATCCATGAGTTGCTGGAAGATTCTTCCAGCCACGATTCCAGCTCCGACACCGAGCACCCACTCACGGACGGCACTCGCGAGTGCAACATGACGGCACGCAGACTTGACCGTAACCCCGCGGCCACGGGGCTCCCCATCCGCGCACTAAGGCGCAGGAGGAGGAATACTAACGCGAGCACGCCGAACGCGCTCAAGCTCGCCGCTGAGCTTCAACGACAGCACAAGAGCCGAGGAGCGGCGGGTCGAAGCTCGACCACTCCAGCCAACCCGGCGGGAGGAGCCCGAGCCTCGCAGATGTTTGCCGTGCTGGGGCGACACGCTGTGCACGCCACAAGATGGCGGAAGAGTCCGACGGCCTCGCTTCTTCCACCACGCAAGTCGAACGTGGCGCGGCCGCGATGTCGCTCGAGGCCTTCACAAGCCGTGACGACCGAGGCAAAAGCCACGCACTGAACCTCCGGTCGGTGGAGCGGCGTCTTCGCGGCAAAGACATGCGACTCCGGCCCCTACCATTCGAAGCCACCTCGGCGCCGGCCCGTGCCACTGCCGGAGCGGTTGGGCCAAGAAAGACGGCGCAGACACCACGAACAACCCTGCCTCGCGCACTCGTGTGCCGAGCCTCTGCGACGCTTATTTATGTCCGCGCCACCTCTCGAGGCGCCAAGAAAGGCGGTGGATGAAGCCACTGTGAACATCCCAAAATTTGGGTTTTCAAAATCTTTGTTTAGTTCATCTTTCCAAAAATCCTCATGATTTTCTCTCTTTAATAAAGCTTAATCAAATTTTCTAATGCTAAAATAATTTAATTTGACTAATATAAACTTCAATTAAAATAAATTTAGTTTTATTTGAGTTCATTGTGCTTCAAGGAATTTTCTGTAATTTTTAAAGATTTTTCTGAGTTCGCTTGCTATTTATTTGGAATTAATTTAAATTAAGCCTTTTGTTAAATTTAATTAAATACTGCAAAATTTTAAAAAAGTTTGGTGAAAATAATTTATTTGAGCTCCAAATGTCTTAAAATATTTTCTGAATTTTTAGAATTTTTCTGTATTTTTATTGCTCTAAACGTATTATTTTAATTTCGGAATTATTTTAATTGAAATTGTTCTAAATCGACGTGGCAGCTCCAGAGGCGCCACGTCATCGCCCAGCCTCAGCCCTCAAATATCCATCCGACACACCAGAATGCGCCACGTCATCCCTTTACTGTTTATAGCGCGCCAGGTGTTCGATCCGATCCGTTTTCAATCCAAATTCGATTTTTCTTCGTGTCTCCTTGTAGGGCATGACTCCCTAGCCTATATAAGTGTCCTAAGACCCCTCCCACGTACATCTAATCCCCAGAGCTCCTCCCAAACCCTAAAAACTGCAGCCAATGTCTTCCGGTGCGCCGCCATCGTCGGCCGATTTTGGCATCGCGTTCCCCGTCATCTCGATGAGTTTTTCTGAAATCCTCTCACGTCATCTTGTGCCATATGGTCCAGTCTAGCTCTCCACCAAATTTTCTGCATTTTCATCTAGGAAATCAAAAGTTACGGCCGTTCCAATCTCGAATCTTGCCGTCGTCCGTTCTCCTTCGTTTTTGCGAGTTTGACCGTGAAATTTATTCTATAGACTCATCTTGATGTCCTCTACCTGGTGCTCACCCTAACTCAAGGTTTTGTCCTCGGGATTGCTGCAGAAAATTCAATCTTCCCGATCCGACCGCGTCGCACAAAGAAAAATTCGTCGTGCGTTCGCCGTTGATCCAGAAGGTAAAACTCAGATCCGTTCGCGTCATATTGTGCCAAATGATCCCAGATAGCTCTCTGAAAAATTTGGTTAGGTTTCATCCATTATTTTAATAGTTATGACCGTTTGATCTATTAGCTTTAGTAGCCGTTCATCGGTAGTTTGTGATCTGTCCATTGGGTTGCCGCCAAATCCGCTTATACCGTTGAGATCATCTCACCGCGTTCTACGTGGTGCTCACTTCCCCTTTGCTGTTCCATCCACCAAAAATTTTAATATTCGTTAGCCGCCACCTTTCGTCAGTGCCGCGCGCCGTCTTTTGCCGCCAACCATCTTAGTTCGCCTTGGTCATGTCATCATGTCTAGTAGGCCATCATTCTCTAGTTTGCTCATCTTTAGAGTTCATTTGATCTTCGGTTGCCATCAATGCCATATTCTAGAATCTACCCGTGTTCGATCCAGTTCTTTTATTATCGGTTCGTGTTTCGGATAGCCATCCTTGGTAATCTTTTATCGCAGAGCCAACCCTAACTATCCTATCCCTATGCCAAGTGGATCTATCCGTGAGTCGTTCCTCTCAAACCCTAACTTAACCTTGCGTCCAATCTGTCGTTGACGATGCATCATGTCATGTAAACCTCGCAACTCGCAAATCAATCCTGAGTCATATCATATCCTTGCTACCATATCATTGTACCGATAATCGACATCTCATCTTTGCATGAGTGTCCTGTCATTGCTTCGCTATCTTTGCATGTGTGCATGGTCGCAAAAGCCCTAGTGCAATATCATCATCCTCTCTATCGCCTTATTGTAATCTAACCCCATCACCTATGAGTTTAGCCTTGTCTTCATTTCCTCGCGCCTTGTCATCGCAAGCCTCTTGATCGACGATGACCGATCTCGATCGAATCGCATGAATGTCGCACCCTTGTCCATGTCCTATTCTTGAAAATCTAATCGCCATTGACCTAGAAGTCATTCGTGGACTGGTCGATAGACCATTGGCCATATGTCATATCCTTGTGCCATATCTAATCTATTAGTCTATCTTTCTTTTGTTTGATCAGATATCCGCTTAGTCAACAAAAATCATCATTGAGCATCGGCTTAGTTCATTGCGAACTAACGATCTTTATGGACCCGGTTTATAGATCGAGCCCATATGTCATTGTCTATCCAATCAAGATAATAACTTCGAAGAAATATTCTTTGGAATATTATTATTTCTTCTCGCTATCGCCTTTTCCTTTCTGTATTCCAAAGCTCGTTCTTTTTGTCTAATCTCTGATCTAATCCATTCAAGTTCCTAAATTCATCTAAGCCTTTGTGATCCAATACTATCCGCTCTCAATTTGGATTTTATTTGATTTATCTTTTGAGTTGGTTTGTATTTGCTTCTTCTTAATCGTTAGACGATCGTCCTAAGTTGTTCTAAGGAGTCAAGATCAAGAAGGTAAAGATTGAAGATCGAAGATCAAGAATCAAAGATAAAGAGTAAAGAAAAAGAAAAATCGCAAGGGCCGTGCAAGTTGTGCTTTGATCATGTTGAACCCATGTTTATAAAATTGCTATATTTGTTTTACCCTATTGCATATTATTTCAAGTGTACAATTGTTTCAAATTAAATTGGGACTTAGCTATTATACCAATTTGATCTACACCCTACCTTGTCATTTGTATGCCATGATCTATTGTCACCCTAGATTGGTTCAATATAGTTGGTTAGTAATTATAATCAACATGGGATGGTTAGTCCATATTAGTTGCTTAGCCATGCCACGTCATCACTGTATTGGAATCATTGATAATTAATCTTGATTAATGGAATATGGAACAATGTTATGAACTTGTGTGTCATGTGGGATCACACGATGAGATTGAGTTGTTGTGACGAGTCATGTCACGCAACGATGTTGAATTGTTGATGGCACGTGGTGCTTGGTAATCAACTTGGGTGATAATCATTTAGATTGGGGCAAGTGACAAGGCGAGTATGCCAAGGTGGGCCCGATGGGCGTAAGGTATGTGGATGTCTTGCCACGATCATTCTAAGGACTTAACCTTGCAAGCCTTTGACTGAGTCAATCATGTAACCACATGTCCGGTATGGGCCACCTAGCCGATTAATTTGCAATGTCTTAACTTTGGTACTATCGTGGTCGGTGTGAGTTCCCGAGTTATGGAGTAATTCACATGGCGCAAGAGGGGGCCCCGGATGTGGTAACCAGTCCCACCTGTTGAAACCTTAGCGGGTAGTATCGGGTTAAGCGCAGCATTGTAAAGGCTTTGTCGAGATCTTCTCGCAAGCACACCAAAGGAAGTGTGCTAATAGCTTGGCAACAAGGGACGATCATGTCGTGTGGGTAAAGTGCATAACCTCTACAGAGTGTGAATCTATTCAATAGCCGTGCTCCAAGGTATTGAGCAATGCTCGGGAATTACAGCTTAAAGGTTAGACTTTTGTTAAACAAAACTTATTGGGATGGCGGTGATGCCATGGAAAGTGGAAATTGACTTAGGTTTGGAAACTTGGTTTACTTGTAAATGTCAATCTATCTATTATCGTTATTTGTTTTACAGCTTTACAATCTATTTATTGTATTTGTTCATAAATGCCGCCATCGCAAAATAGCCATAATAGCCTTTTCCTTGGAATAAGCCTTGCATATAGTTACATAGAATTGCATTCTCAGGCACAACTTGTTGAGTGCTTTATGTACTCACCCCTTGCAAAACACAAAATCATCAGCTGAGGAGAAGACTACAACTTCAAGGAGGAGAAGTTCTACGAGGAGGCGAATATCTAGGAGTTGAACCTTGTCACTTGCCCGTGGCATATTGATGGGATTCACGACATTCTTCATTCCGCCGCTATTTATTTAATTTGAGTTGAAGCCACCAAGGCCTCGCAGTGTAAGTTTGACCTAAAGGTCGCTTAATAGTTCTATATTAATAGATGAAGTCTTTATTTATTATTCCATTGTGTATGATTGTGATATTTCATCTATGTTGAGATCGTGTACTAGCGTGATCCTGGACTAGTGCTGAATACACAGAGGGTCCGGATTTGCATATTCGTGTCCCGACACCGCCCACTCGCGTGTTGTGGACAGCGGACGCCATCACCACCGAAGCCCAAGCCCGATGGTCCGGACCACGGGCCTTCTCGCCAGGATTCGCCGGCGGATTTCCCCGCCGCATTCGTGGCACCGACTAACATTGCTAAATACACCGGGCCACAAACCCCGACGATGGCTCAAGACTACCGCTCGCGGTGGCCGGGAAGGGGGAGCAACCGATGATCTTTTCATCATCCAATACCTCCCATCTACCTTGCGGACTTGGCTCGAGCCCGACTCGAGTACTCTGCCCGTGAAAACCATCGTGAACTCAATGATATGAAGACCCTCTTCGTCGGCAACTCCGCACTTACAAGCGCTTCGGGAACTCTCTGGGACTGGCGGGCTGCAAACAGCACCGGGAAACTCTCCGGATTACATCCGCGATTCTCCCGCCAATGCAATGAGCTCCCAACATCTCCGGCGCCGATGTCGGGGGCATTCATCTACGGCACCTCCTCGTGAAGGCCTTGGTGCACAAGTCTGTCATAAGCCCGTAACCACCAAGGAGCTCGACATCGCCATTTCAACCACGCCCCGCGAGGAGGCGCGGGCCATCTTTGAGGATGGCAAACCAAGCAAGAGCCCAAGCCTCGAGCCGGGTCCCTTCCGACCACTCCGGCAAGCGAAAGCTGCATGGAAAGCAGTGTCCGCGAGGCCCAAGTGGTCGCAGCTATCGATCGCCTCGCTAAGCAAAGAAAGCGACCGACCGTCGCGCTACCACCACTTTGAAAAATTGATGGACAGCCCGGCCTCAAACCATGTGTTCCTGGTCAAACACAAGTACGGGATGGCGAGGTCCCGAGGCGCTTCCTCTCCTGGGCCCCACGATGCCGGGCAAAGGAAAGAAGCTACCGCCCCACTGGCCGCAGAGAAAAAGGCTGACGATGAGTTCCCCAACCCGACGGTCTTCATGATCTTTGGTGGATCGCATGCTACGCCGACAAGCCGCCGCTCAAGCTCGCCTACCACGAGGTCCACACCGCCACGCCACCGGGCCCATCGATCTCTCGTGGTCGGAATCCCGATCACCTTCGATCGGACCGATCATCCCGATCACGTCCCACAACCGGGAAGATACCCGCTCGTGGTTGATCCTATTGTGGGGAAGAAGCGCCTCACGAAGGTGCTAATGGACGGTGGCAGCAGCCTCAACATTCTCTATGTTGAGACGCTTGACGCCATGGGGGTCCTCCGCTCGAGTCTCCGACCGAGAAAGGCACCTTTCCACGACGTCATCCCCGCCAAGAGGTCGACCCGCCGCAGTCGACCGCCTGGCACCTCTGAGGACCGGAGAATTTCCGCACCGAGATCCTCACTTTTGAGGTCGCGGGACTTCCCGGCCCTACCACGCTATCTCGGGAGGCCATGCTACGCCAAGTTCATGGCGGTCCCCGCCTACGCCTTATCCGCCGGAGATGCCCGCCACGGGAGTCATCACCGTGGCTTCGCCCTTCCAAATTCACTTACAATCACGAGGAAGGGCGCTATGCAGCTTGCGCTGCGTCATCGCGTCCGACGAAGCTGCGCTAACCTCCGGAGGGAAGTTCCGAGTCCGCCCCGAGTCTAGCAAGTCGGGGCGGATCCTTCAAGTCCGCCAAGGACACGGCTGCGGTCCGATCCTCGGATCGTATCAGACCGCGGCGGGCTCGAGCCACGCCCCGCTTAAATAGGAAAGCGCCGCCGACTTCCTCCGTGCCAACAACGATGTCTTTGCATGGAAGTCCTCCGACATGCCGGAATTCCTCAGGAAGTCGCCGAGCACTCCTTGAGCATCCGACCAGGCTCAAAGCTGGTCGCCCAACGCCGACGAGGAAAAGCGCAGGATCATAGGGGAGGAGATCGCCAAGCTTTGGCCAGCAGGTTCAGTAAAGAGGTACGCCACCCCGAGGGTCGCCAACCCGCATTTGTAAAAAAGAAGAGTGGGCAATGGAGAATGTGCATTGACTACACGAAGTCTCAACAAAGCGTGTCCTGGGACCCGCTCCTTGCCCCGCATTGACTAAGTCATAGACTCCACCGCTGTGTGAGTCCTTCTTTCGATGCCTACTCTGCTATCACTGTGATAGCGCTGAAGGAGTCCACCAACTCGCGACTTCTTCATCACCCGCTTGGCTCATTCTACGAACGATGCCGCTCACTTTAAAGAACGCGGTGCTACATACCAATGATGTATGCAAACGTGTTTCAACGCACCGATCGGCCGCAACATTGAGGCATACGCCGACGACATCATCGCGGAAGACCGTGAAGGCCGGGCGACTCATCACCAACCTAGGGAGACTTTCGCAATCACCGATTTGCCTTCAGATAAAGCTCAACCCCGGCAAGCGCTTCGGTCCCAAGGAAGCTCTCGCTTCATCGCCTCCGAGCGTGGCATCGAGGCCAATCAGAGAAGATCTCGGCGATCGCAAGGATGGCCCGCTGGCAACCTCAAAGGGATCCAAAGGCTAATCGGATGCCTTGCGTACCTTAAGCCGCTTTCGTGTCGCCTTGGCGAGCGCTAATGCCGCTTACAAGTCGCTTAAGAAATCCTACCGCTTCACCGACTCAGAGGCTCGGAGGCCTCACCCGCTTGAAAGCCTTCTTGTCTCACTCTCCGGTCCCGTTGCCCCAGAACCAGCGAGCCGCTTCTCTACATCGCCGCCACGCCTCAAGTCGAGGCGCGCCCTTGTGGTGGAACGAGCGGAAGAGGGCCAAGAACTCAAGGTACAACGCCGCCACTTCATCAGCGAGGTGATTTCGAGTCCAAGGCTCGCACCCGCAGTGGAGGCCGCTTACGCGTGCTCATCACCAAAAGAAAGCTCGCCCATTACTTCGACCAAGACGCTATCACCGTGGTGACCACGCTCCGCTTCTACGAGATCGCCCACAACCGTGACGCGTGAGGATAGCTAAGTGGGCGCCGAGCTCACGGCCACACGCGATAACATACGCCCTCGAACGGCGATCAAGTCACAGCCCTCGCCGACTTTGTCGCCGAGTGGATCGAAGCCCAGCGCCACAAGCGCCAAGACCCCGAGCATCGACGATGTACTTGATGGGTCTCACACCAAGAACGGCGCGCGCTGAGTCGCCATCATTTCCGCCGGGAATGCACTTCAATACGCCATCGTGCGTTTCTTCGACGCGATCAACAACATCGCCGTAGCACGCAGGCTCGCCAACGGTCTCCTGACGCTACCGACCTCGTGCTCACCGACTTACGCCCACAGTGACTCCGCTTGTCGCCGATCAGTCATGAAGGTCACGGAGCCTCGAGACGCCTCGCATGGCCGCTGCAGATCGCCAAGAAGCGCGCAGCTCAAGAGCGGTTCAAGGGTTTCGAGCTCCACCATAGCTACAGACGCTACAACGGTGAGGCCGACATCTAGCCAATCTTGCTCCAAGCAGAGGGCCGCCCCACTGGGATTTTCGCTCGCAACCTTCTGCAGCCTTCGTCCGGGCTTGACTCGGGTGGCCGAGCCGTCTCCGACTGCCGAAAGACGGCCACCCCAACCGCCGTGGCGCCGCGAGGCCCTCGGCCACGGTCGGGCCGCAGCTGCGTTAACAACTCAATCCGACCGAGGAAGCCTTTTATCGATCGTTCGCGGACGGGTCGCCTCCCCCGACTGACCGAGGCCCGACGCCGTTGTTTGCGCAAACTTCGCCTTGGTTGGGCGTGACTTACAAAGGAGTTCCTCCGGTCCTCCAGAGGTGCGTCTAGCCGATCGAGGGAAACAAACACGCTTGATATCCATGGCGGGTCCGTGGTCACCATGTCGCACTTCGATCCTCGAGGAAAGGCCTTCAACAAGGTTTCTATCGCCGACCACCGTGTCCGACGCCGAGCAGATTGTACGCACCGCTGAAGGATGCCAATTCTTCACCCAACAGACGCTCACACCAGTTTTGCAGACGCATCCCCATCACATGGCCGCTTATGTGCGGGGACTCGATCCGGTCGGGCCTTCAAGAAAGCGCCGGGCTTTACTCATCTTTTCGCCGCGTGAACAAGTTCACCAAGTGGATAGAGGCTGCTGGCCGGAGCGCCACGCGGCATAAGCGCCACCTTCTTCCGCGACATCATCTTTCGTTTGGAGTCCCGAACCTATCATCACCGACTAACGACACAACACGGGAAGGATTTCGAGTTCGCGACGACTTCAACATCCGCCGATTGGGCGCCGTGGCCCATCCGCGATTAACGGTCGTCGAACGCAGAAACAAAGATGATCCTCCAAGGAATTAAGCCACTGATCTTCAATCGATCAAGCATTTTATGGGCGATGGGTGGCCGAGCTAGCTACGCATTCTTTGAGCTTATGACTCACACCGACTCGCGACCGAAGTTTACACCGCTCTTCATGGTGTTCGTGTCAAGCCGCCCCGCCAACCGACTGAATACGGCGCCAAGACTACAAGCCTTCGACGAGGCTCTGGGCTCGCCGCAACAAGACGCCATCGACCGGGCCTTCGCGAGGCACGCGATGTATTCATTCTACGATCGCCAAGTATCAACAAGCTCGGCGGCATTACACCGCCAGTTCGAGGGCGATCCTTCAACCGGCGACTGGTCCTCGCTGGCGGGTCTAGACCAAAGAGACAAGCACAAGCTCGCCGCTCGGGAAGGCCCCTTCACCGTCAGCAGGTTCTTCACCGCACTCTTGACTCAGTGACACTGGATGGTCAGTCCTCCCAACGCTTGGAAACATAGAAAAGCAAGGCGCTTTTATCCCTAAGTCCTTTTCTTATTCCTTGCGCCTTCTTTACTTCTCTCCCGAGCACCGTCGCCAAGGCGACGCTGGGCTGCCCATTGGTGCCCCCATTCAGCCGTTCGGTCGGCGCTCAGGGCTCCGGTGACCACCGATCATGAGGTCTTTCCTAAGCGTAACCCTTCGACCCGAGTGCTACTACCACGCCCCGCTACTGGTTGCTAAGTAGCACTTCGCGAAGAAGGAAGTACCTGAGCGGAGGACTTTGGCCGGGTCGGGAAGACTCTCCCACGCAAACTAGACTAACTCACGCCACCATGCAGTCGGTGACCGACCGTCACGCAGGTCCATCCCGAAGCAGAATCTCTCGACCGAGTGCTATACCACACCAGCCTGGCAAGCACGGTTGCAAGTAGCACTTAGCTGGAAGAAGGAAGTGCCCGAGTGGAGCGATCTTTGGCCGGGCTGAACACTCCTATCCTCACAAGCGTGTAATCACCGCAGGCCAAAAGTTCCTATCCTCTCCGCCCCTCCCGGCGAACACCTGACCCACGATAAGTGACCCCGGTGGTCCTTACGGCTATGGCCTGGCCGAGCACCCACCATGATATAAAAGAGGGCAGTGAGGCATATGGGAACTTGCTGTTTAAGATTATTTACGAACAATAGTCTTTACAATAAAGGAGTACTTTAATCTAACTCGCTTATTCTTCTGGAGGGCACTCGGGCGTAGATGTGGTCGGTGATCTCCGAGCGCGGGCTCAACTTGGAGCTCGAACTGCCGATCTCGCCGTCGGATCGATCCCAGCGACGCCGCCGCCACCATCGCAAGGTCGATGCCGTCGTAGGGGAGACGGATGACCAGCCGAGGAAGCCCAAGGCACGACACTAACGTCACGCTTCTCAACGCGCCCTAGCACT